>OMLI01101148.1:0-16742 GCA_900302605.1 Rondeletia loricata
GGGGGGGGGGGTTTAGTCTAACCTCGTAGCTGTGTCCCTGTGTTGGGGCCTGCTGCAGCTGTTTGGCACTCTTCTTACCCTGAAAAAGTTTCATTTTCAGTTTAAATTTACTCCAGCATAGACATTTTCTAAACATAATAATTAATCACATTGAAAAGTTACATTAAGGATTGATGAATAAAGACAAAAAAAGAATATGGGAAAGGCTCTGGGTCCCCATTCAATCCAAGGACAAAAAAAGAATCCTACAATATTCTAAGAGTAGTTTGGAACAACACACCTTGTGCTACGTTTTCCAACACAACATGCGCTACAAATGTGTTAATAGCAACATATGGTAATGTATAATATATTGCTACTAATAAACTGTGTGCAGCAATGTAGTGGTAAATAAAAATGATGTCCAGTTGGTGATCACCATAAGACAAAGAACCACCAATATAATGTGAACAAAACCCATTTTCAGGATAGTATTGATTCATTTTCTTAAAACGATTTTTATTTTATTTGTATGTAATCAACCTGACTTACTTACTATACTTTCTTGACACTTGATTTATTTTCCTATTCTGTCTTGTTTAAAGAGTTCTTTCTAGAATATTCCTGAAACGTGAAACTGCATTGGAAACAAATGGAATCTTCACACTCATCTTAAGAAAAATACGATTTTATTGCTATGAATGTGAAACTAAATAACTAAAAACTTTAAAAGATGGCCTTTTTGCATTCTGCTCTGAGTTTTATTTCATTAAGATTCAAATCAGCTCAAAAAAGTGAGTAAACTCAGTTGAGGTGGGTTTACCCTCCACTAGATCCCCGACGTGGAGTTGAAAAAGTAACACAAATTAAGTTGCTCTCAACTCCAATCACAGATGTATTGAAAGTGTTAGCTGTAGCGGTAATAGTGTTGCAGCGATAGGTGGGACATATAGCAAAACTAGTATACAATTATCTGCGATGTTGCCCAAAAACTTCAACTGCAGCCAACTTTTGCCACACCAACAAACAACAAAACAAGTCGATTGTGGTCAACATCAGTCAATGTTTCACTGGTTATAGAAACGAATGGACTTCAGGCAACAAGCCTCTGGAGTTATTGGTGGTGTAAATACAGAGTAAGAGTGGAGCCAGATTAGGTAGATTTTGGCAATAGGTTTGTTTAGCAGTTAACCAACCACCTTATTCCTTTCTCTATCTTCTCGGCTGGTGAGATAACTACAGAAGCTGGTGAATCATTGTAATCCACGAGCCACTGTGGCAGGAACGTTTCCTGTCCTGGAAACAACCTTTGCCAGAGTCAATCAAAAAAGGTCACTAAACCTGTGTGGCCCAGTTGTCCACCAGTTTGTGGAGGTCGTCAGTGAAGGTTCCTTTCCTCTGGTGGGGGGCTGACATGCTTTGGGGCAGAGACTGGGAACCCCCCTGGTTCTGACCTAAACCACCGCTCACTGCATTGGTGCTACTGGTCCCTGTGAAAAGAGAGAGAGACAGGGAGAGATAGAGGGGGGGGGCATAGAGAGAGAGGGAGACAGAGGGCGGTAGAAAGATGGAGAGAAGAAAGGAGAGGCATTTTAGAGTTTGATACAGTGAGAAAATGAAATTGATTTTATCTGAATGAATGGGAATGCACTTCCTGTCTTGGCCAGAGGTTTAGGGCAGGTTTGTCACAGCAGTCACAGAACTAGAATTCTTAGTTGTACTGAGGCAGATTACCATGATAAACCAGGAAGTGTCCACTCTGTCCCTTTGCACTGGAACATGGTCTGAATGCTACGATACTACACTACAGATGGAAATATACTAATTCACTTAATGCTATTTATCTACTCCACTGTAGTAGGAGCAAAGTTATATCTACAGACTATGATACACGAGCAACATTTTGACTCAAAGTACATGGGCAATTTTGCCTACATTTACTACATGCACTGCTTTTTAAACTAGACATTCCTCGTCGCCCGCGACGCCATTTGTATCCCCCGCCACAGGTGTAACGCCTAGGCCCTGCTAAAGATTATAATATATTTATGGCAAGTATGTATTATTATTTTTCCTGTCATGTCAGAAGTCAGTCACTGTACTGCGTAGAGCATTCACAAGCTCTATGTGCCAAAATAGTCTAAAATTCAATAGGATTCATCCGTGTACCACTGTACATCGTGTCTGAAAATTTAAAGTCAATCGGTTGAAGCGTTGAAGAGTGAATGGCCTGAGGACATCCCAAAATTTGACATTTTGAGCCCTGATCGGGTGGAGGTGACTTTCAATATGGTCCATCTTTGTAACAGTTGCCTTAATAACATTTTCAGGGAGTTAATCGGTTCAAGCGTGTTAGCGGGCGGAGAAACCCCCAAATTTGACCTACTGACCCCTGGCGACCGGGCCATATTGGATCGGGTGGTGCTGAATTTCCATGGGGTTCATCCTTGTACCGCTTTCAATCACCTCTGGATATTTGAAATCCATCGGTTGAAGCATGCAAGAGTTAAACTGGATAAAAAACATTGGATAAAACCCCAATATTTGACATTTTGACCCCTGGCATTCTGCCATCGTAGATGGGGTGGTGCTGAATTTCAAAGGGATTCGTCCTTGAACCACTTCCAATGTTCTCTGAAGATCTCAAGCCAATCGGTTGAAGCTTTCAAGAATTAGAGTGTTAACGGTGGAATATGTGCCTAAATAGGCCAAAATCTCAATGTTTTTTCCCCTGTAAAATGTTCAAATATTTTGAAAATTTTCATCTGGAGCTATGTACTGACCCATATCTGTGTCCCACCACAATTTCAAAGAAATCTGTGAATAATTATACCTTGCAGAGCGCTCACAAGCTCCATGTGCTTAAATAGGCCAAAACCACAATATTTGACCCATACAACAGTCAAATATTGAAATATTTTCAAGTTTCGTCTGGCGCTGTGTACTGAACCATATCTATATGCTATCACAATTTGAGAAGAGTCAGTCAAGAATTGTACTGTGCAGAGCGTTCACAAGCTCCATGTGCCAAAATAGGCAAAAATTGCAACATTAGAATGAGTTAGATAAGACGGAAAAGGTGACTGTAAGGGCATGTTCACACTGTTAAGCTTTTTTCAAACTGTCTGAAAGACAGGCTGATAGTGGCAGCTGGTCAGAGTTCACGTCATGTGAACCACTTTTTCAAATTATCAGCATAAAATGCGTTTGAGGCAGATACGATGACATGCAATATTTGTACTTGTGTTTGGATATCAGATTCATTAACTGCATGTAGCCCCTCCCACTGACCTTTGGTCCGTAGAAGGCTCCGTCTCCTGGGTTCAGCTCCCAGCGCTCACCAAACTGCTGCAGACTCCTCTCCAACTGCTGCTCAGAGAGAGAGAGCGAGAGCGAGAGCGAGAGAGAGTGAGAGAGAGAGAATGTAAAGCAAGAGAAAGAGAGCGTGTGTGTGTGAGGGAGCTTAGAACCATAATGTTTAATTGCACTCAATTGAATCAGCTTAAATTGCAGCAAGGCCAATTTAAAAACACATCCATGGGGATTTAGAGACATATATCATGCCAGCAGCCCCACATAGAGTAGATCTCCATTAGATAAATACCACACACATAACTTCATTGGATAAGTGGATATCGTTACACCATGTCATTATGTTTAGAGAGGATCTTTCCTGTAGGTGTGATTTACTGGGCCCGGCTTACAGTATATACAAATTTGCACAGCTGGAGCTGTCGACGACTGTGTAGCCTTTTGGCTCCTTACCAAACATTCTGCATTCCAAAAGATGATAGTAAAGGGTGTGTGTGTTCAGTGTGTTTGTGTGTGTCTGCACGCATTTACCTGTTCAGCAGTGTCCCACAGTTCAGGCTCCCCTAGGCATGGTGTAGGACGTGTGGAGAGGAGGCAGCGAAAGGAGAACCCAAACACTTGATACACAGTCCTCACGAAGTCCAAACACGCCACAATCTCTTCTTCCAGCTGGAGAGTAAGAATAGAAAGAAGTGGAGGGCAAGGGCAAAAACAAGACGAAATAATTCTATAAATAAATATTGGTTGAACACAGCAAAGAAACCAAGGCACAAGAGTTGAGAGGGTTAAACTCCAAACTAGCTGGGAAAGTCAGCCGAGGCGCTTACTGTCAAGTCTTGAGTGCTCCAGAGATTGAATTAGTATTTCAAAGGTAAACGTAATTAACTCTAACATGTGACTCCTTTCTCTGTGAATCAATGGGATGCTAATAGGAAGACAGAGGAACACAATCAGTGTCCCGGGGCCTTTCCAGGGCACTATGTAGGGGTTAAGATTACACCTACAGCTACAGAGATGCACATAGAGGTGTAAAGTTCATTCAGTCCAGGCTCAAGCCTTTAGGAATGTCTGAGGAGTTATCGTTATAGCCCACCTAATCAGTGTAATATGGCTCTGTGTGTGCTCCATTTACACACTTTCTGTTCTAGTTAACGCATGTTGAGAAGTATGCGGCGGCACGGTGGCTCAGTGGTTAGCACTGTTGCCTCACAGCAAGAAGGTCGTGGGTTCGAATCTCCGCCCCGGTCCTTTCTGTGTGGACTGGAGTTTGCATGTTCTCCCCGTGTTCACGTGGGTTTCCTCCGGGTGCTCCGGTTTCCTCCCACAGTCCAAAGACATGCAGGTCAGGTGAACTGAAGACTCTAAATTGCCCATAGGTGTGCAGTATGGTATATGATGTACTTAGTATATGATGTACTATGTATATGATGTATATAATGTAGTTAGTATATGATGATGTATATGATGTACTTAGTATATAATGTAGTTAGTATATGATGATGTACTTAGTATATGATGTAGTATGTATATATGATGGTATGTAAAGCCCTTTGAGACATGTTTGTATAAAAGGGCTATATAAATAAACATGATTGATTGATTGATTGATGCGGTAGGCCAGAATAGCTAAATCTGTTACGGTACAAAATGTCTGTATGTTTGTGTACCTGCTCAGGCGTGCAGAAGATGTGAGCATCGTCCTGGCAGAACCTGCGGACCCGGGTGAGGCCTCCCAGAGCTCCAGAGAGCTCGTTACGATGCAGCGCCCCGAAGTCGGCCCATCGCAGAGGAAGCTCCCGCCACGACCGTACACGCTGCTCAAACATAAGGCTAAAACACAGGAGAGAAGAGTCAGGGGCAGGTGAGTCCATGTAAGGACACCAGAGTGCAGGTGTGTGCAGGTGTTCACCAGTGTGCAGGGCAGTTCATGGGTTTGAGAGCGTAGGTCTGAGAGCCCTCAGAAGTCACAGTAAACATGTGCTCACTGTAGTGTTCCCAGTGGCCCGAGCGCTCCCATAATGCAGTGCTATACAGAGTTGGGGTCACGACCTCGGTGAAGCCTCGCCTTCGGTATTCACTCTAGGGGAGGTCAGGAAGGAAGGATGGGGGAGTGAGGCGATGGGTGACAATGAGTGCAGGATGAAGGTCAGACAGGCACAACGTAGTAATAACTGAAGGCTAATTGGAGTAATATCCTGACTGCTGATATGAACATAACTATCCCCAGGATACAATCAGCACAGGACAGTGTCATGTTAATGTATGTGTATGTATGTGTGTGTGTGTGTGAGAGAGTGACTGACTGACTGAGTGCACAAATGTGTGTGTGCACACCTTTATGAAGTCAGTGAGTGTGTTGTAGATGTGGGCTCCTTTAGGCAGGAAGAAGCAGCTGCCTGGACTGACGTCACTGAAGAAGAACAGCTCCTGGTCCTGAGTAAAAACACGGAAACATGGCATTTAGAAAACATTGACCTTTCACCCTTTGCTTTTCATTTCTTCCTTTTAATTGATACCATTTTGTATACCTCTCTTAATTTGCCTTGCATCTTACCTTACCAATGCGTCTGTGGTCCCTCTTCCGCGCCTCCTCCTGCTCCCTTTCCCACTCCTCCTTGTCCTTCTCCCCTGGAAAGGCCACACCTAACAGACGCATCACACCTGAGGACTCTGGCTGATTGGCCAGTGTCACGGGGGACACCTGGATATGAGGGGGCAGCGAGAGAGGGAGTGAGGACGAATGGAGTGGTCGGGGTGAAGAGAGACAGAGAAAGTAATGTCAGAAAGAGTGAACAAAAGAGAAGAGGGAAGTCAGAAATGGGAAAAGAGAAAGGGAGAATGAATGAGGCATCAGCCAAGAGAGGAAGGGTGAATGACGGCAGGCCTGACGGATGGCAGTGTTTGTAAGAGCCTAGAACAGGAAACTGGCCTCTGACCAACACAACATCCTGCTGCAGATATTTCCAGCCTGGCTTCTATGGAATCCCAGTCTGCCCAGTGACAATCCAGTATGGAAACTCCTCCCTCTGCCTGGATCAATCAGGATAGGGAAAATTCCATTTACCCAGCATGTGGTCCCATAGCAGACAGTGCCAAACGGGTCTGAGTGAAACATTCAATTTTTCTATTTTCTTGTCTTTTTCATGAATTTTTTATTTTTTATGATTGAGTATTATGTACTGTATTAGCCCATGAGCTAAAATAGATCCAAAGAAAGAAAGAATGACTTTATTAATTCATGCTTGCAGTAAAGTATACTGAAACAGAGCAGAATGTTACATAGAAACACCAAATCCATAAAAGAGCACATTTGGACACGTGGACAACACAAAGTACAAAGAAACATAAAAGATGAAAAGGAATTAAAAGATCAGAAGAATATACATTTAAAAAAGGTAAATACAAAGTTCCTCTAGGGAACTTCACAATAGATGAAAAAGACTTTACTTTAACCACGTTACTTCCTACATCAAGTCTAGCATCTTATCATTTATCATGGGTGTGAAATTAATTCTTGATGGTATTGTTTGAACCTCATTTTTGCTAAATAAAAGCAGCAAAAAATAAATGGTAGACCTCAAACTATATACAAATACTTGGCTTTCAAGCCAGCGGCAAACAATCCATCAGCCACAATTTGATAAAATGGCTACTGCACCAAGTTAAGGAAATAATCTCATTTGGGGTCAGCTGTGCAATGAAAATAGAAAGAAGCATGAGGAGAGAACACAAACAGAACTTAAAAACACAAAGAGGCAAGCAGAGAGGACACACACACACACACACACACCTGGAGCATCTTGAAGACCTTGAGGAGGCCGGTGTGCGGGAGGAGCGGGCCGTTGCAGACCGCTATGCTGTCCCCACACCTGAGACACAGAAAAGTCAGGTTTACTGTGTTTGTGAGAGTTTAGAAGACACTGGAGGGAAAGTCAACATCAGGTGTGTGTGTACAGTGTCGAGTGTATTTAAACATGCCTGTACACTGTGACAGTGGGACCATTCATCTGCTCTTCAACAAGCTGCAGTCTCAGCTTACTGTTCTATAAAAAGAACACCCACAAAACACACAGACAATTAATATCTATCACAATTCAATTTGGGCAACAGTACAATAGGAAATGGTCTGACCTTGACAAGCAAACACTGGAGCATTAGACAGTATCACCGGCACACCTTAAACAGGAGGCATTCCTACATGGTGAGTAATATCACTACCACAGCAATCATCAAAGGCAACATATATAAACATCCAATTACACAAGCCACTACAGGTACAGTGCAAGCCAACATGGCTGAATGACAGCCTGCAATAATGTGGGTCCCTAGAACACAATACCTTTCTTTTCTTATTGTTACACTATGTTGTTCTATCAATTCAAATTTTGAATGTGACTTACAAAGACTATTATATAGTGTATGGGTAGAGGAAATTCATTGGCCCTATATGAAGAATTATATCCAAAGTAATGAAAAGCCCAGAGCAGCAGCAGAAGACAGGTGAAAAGCATGAGGGCAGAGGCGATCACAAAATGATCACCAATAACCTATTCAACATCCTCTTATCGGCAAATTATATCCTAAGAATACGTTTCTGGATTCTGCATGTGTTTTACAACAGACAGCCTGTGGCCAATGACAGACAAAAACAAATCCCAGTGACTGCTGACCTTGAACAGCTCTCGAACCTCTTCTGTGTTCAGCTCCAGACTGGAAAGAGGAAGTTTGAGGGCTGCAGCCTCCTTGCACCTCTCCTCCACATCACTCAGAGATAGGCCACTGTGGGTGAGGATAGATTCAGTTAAAACATCAAACGCCGGAAAATCAAGGATGTCAGGAGGAGAAGGCAGGAGGTGTATGGAAGAAGAAACTGTATAGATTAGATTAGGTGAAACTCGAATGATCCCCGTGGGGAAATTGGGCCATCATAGCAGCAGAGAATAGGACATAGATAAGAATAATTTAAATAGAGAGTACTGAGGATTCTACAACAAATAAAGATGTATATACACACAAAGAATGCACTCGTATTTCATTCCTTTCTAGACTAAAGCCTGGTCATTGTTGTTTAAACTATTCAGTCTCAAAGAAACGGAGGGAGAAGATGGGTAGCTAATCATAGCCTTCAAATCTGCAGCAAATGGTAGGATATTTTGTCCAGTGTATTCTTTTCAGTACCTCAACCATTTACCCACTTTTGGTGGTCTATTTTTCAGTTTCAGGTTATGTATTTATAGAAGAAAATATCAACATGTGACAAATGCAAAAATATTTGACCCAACTCCGGAAAATTGCTCATTTACAGAGAGTTCCTGCCTTGAGCGGGACAAGAAAAGGAAGCGGAAGTAGCAAAAGTTGGGATGTAATATGAGTCCCGAGAGAACAGAAAATATGAGAAAGAAAAAGTCAAACAATCAAAAAGCTAAAAAGGATTACATGGAGATATAATAAGGAAGAATAAAAAATAAGTAATATTAAGGTGCTAGCTAGTCTGCGATAGAATAGGCTCATCTAAAGTAGTCCTATGTTGTTACACATCTAATACTATAGTAGGAAACCCATACAAATTGCAAATTGCTTGATAATTATAGGAGATGCATTTCTAATGTGAAGATGGGTTTCATTCCAGGTTAAAGTGTTGTTATACAAAAATTATCTTTGCAGTTCATTTTAGGAATTTAGGTGACGCTCTTCCAGAATGACTTACACGGAGTGAGCGAGCATTACTATTTTATACTGCATTCATTGGCTGTTTGTTTTTTTAGCATATTATTGTGTATTAGTATGAATGACTTTTGCACTTTACAGGTTCAATAGTGCATGACAATTAATTTTATAGTGTATTAATTGATTGTGCTTTGTATTATTGTACATTAATGTGCTGATGGCTCCTGCCCAGGGACTACAGATTCAAATTAGGCTCTGGCTATGCAATATGTTACATTGTGCGCTGTCCCTGTCAAACAAACAAAGTAAAGTAAGTAGAGCATGGGTTCAGTGCCTTGCTCAAGGACACTTCATCCGGACACATGGCTGTCGATGGACACAAACAGTAGTAGACAGAATTTATGTCTCAATTTGATGTCACTGTTTCATCTGTATGTGTTACTGTTTTTGTGTTGAACTGGATACTAAAGTCATCTATATATTAATCTAT
Source organism: Rondeletia loricata (assembly GCA_900302605.1). Lineage (NCBI taxonomy): Eukaryota > Metazoa > Chordata > Actinopteri > Beryciformes > Rondeletiidae > Rondeletia > Rondeletia loricata. Next base: position 9,449 of record OMLI01101148.1, read on the forward strand.
ATCTGTAATATTTAATACAATCTATCTCCAATATAGATGGGTAGATAAGAATACACAATATTTATCACGTCAATAGTTCAATTAAGATTCATCCAGTTCTATACACACAAGTTGGATTCTCTGAGATAAATAAGATGAGATGATACTCCTTAACATCTTACACTGTTAAAATGCCGACTGTAATTCGTTCAAAACGGATAACCTGTTGCCCTTCAGCAGAAATTGTTACAAGAGTGCCTCACCTATTCTCCAGCAGATGGTCACAGTAAATCCCGAACTCTGACACCCCTTCCCTGCACAGCTCAGCACCAAAGACCCCCTCCAGCACCCCACCCAGGACACACGCTCCTGTCCTCCATGCTGCCTATGAAAAGGGGGCGGTACAAACTAGGTAAAGAATACAAATATAGAAGAGATGAACACCAAAAAAAGCATCAGCAGCCATGGTATATTTCACATTTTGGAGGAACCCAAAGGACTGAGAGAAAGGGGTGCTTACCTGTTTGCCCTCTACCGTGTTGAACCCCAGAAGCTGCAGTTCACAATCTCCCTCTAGGGGCCTTCCGAGCTCCCACAGCTCCCCATTCACCTTGCTCACCAGCACTCCTTTCACACTGCAGGGGGAGATGTAATAACAACTGTGTTATATCACTGGAGTTAAGACAAAAAACATAAGAAGGTATTCTAGATGTATTTTTAAAAAATTATGATTCAATCCCATTTTACCGTGCACTTTGAGCAACAAGGAGGGGTGTGGTTACACCAGCCTTTCCCTCTACTGCCTTGCCATCAGCCAATCGAATACTAAGGGACTTTCCTGTAGCTTCAACTCTCTTCCTATCGCCTTGTTTCTCCCTGAGAGACTCAAACACTCGCAGTCGCTCAGACAGAGCAGGGGACACCTGCAGCTGGAGAGGAGAGGAAAGATGTAGGTAAGGGTCAAAGGGGAGGAATGGATGAGAGGGTGATGGATATGAATATGAAACAGGAGGCAGGAGGTTGGTTGGATGGCCAAGAGAGAAGAGAGGGGGGAGGGTATATTAGCAGCAGAAAAGCAGGTGAAAGGAGTGACAGATCACAATAACAAAATCAGATTTTTTTGTACTTATTCAACTAGCATGGAGCCAAACTGTGACCAACAGAGAGAGAGAGAGCGAGAGAGAGGGAGTAGTGGGAGTGGAGGATCTGGTTGGGTCCATCTCAAACAGATCAAATAAATACTCTGCATCTGAGGACATTTTGCATCCCCAACATACTGCTGTCTATCCCAAAGCACCCCTAAGTTTCAATAAACCATAGCCAACAGGATTGAAGGTAGCAGAAACACTGAAATCAGAGTACAGTGGTTTACTTTAAGCCCTACTGACTGTGGTTATGTTGTCCCAGCACAACATGGCTTATTCTCCACTTCAATCCTGTACAAAAACACAACTGCCTAAAACACTGAACTAGATCATTTCCTACACTGGTGGCTAACGTTAGCTGTTGCACAGTACAGTAGTGTAGTGTAAACGCACACCTTGCTGTAGCGCCTGTGCGAGCGAAGTGTTGCACGAGCTGAAGACCGACAGATGGCTACCCGTAACAGCAGTGCCACCACCATCTTAAACACACCCGTTTACAGCCACACCACCATAATACCCTACATTACTGTCCCCTTGACTGCATGCGGCCATAACACCGGAAGAGGGGATCAAAACAACGGAGACGTTCATTGGCCAAAGTGGGAAAGGGGCGGACACTTGTGACGCAGCGAATGCGTGCACGTTCCGGAGCACCTACACTGGGCGCGCGTCCACGGAGGAGCAGCTCATACGGATAGACATCCCAGACATTTAAAGGGTAATGCCCCCGTATAAAGAGCAACCACCAAGCATGAAGGGTTGAGGCATTTTAGACTGGAACATCACATGCTAAAGTATTAACAAAATGGCACATAGTCTGGGAGCTGGTGAGAGGTGAAGCAGAAAACAAGTCCATCCACAATCAAACCAGATCACCGAAACTGCGCTGCGCCTACAGTAAGTGATCCACTGGTGAGAACCCCAATAGGTCTTCATAAAGCAAGCCACAAACGTGCTGCATCACGAAAGGCAACAAGGCAGATTAGAATAGACTCGGCGTGCTCCATTATGGCAAACTGCGCAATAAGCCATGGTAGCCGTCTACTGCATATATCTGCATTTAAAGTCTACTGCTTTAGTGCCCGAGGCATGCAATAAGTAGTCTAGCTTTTTTTTATTTAAGCAAAAAGTTAATCGACAAAAACTAATTGGATACACTGAAAATTGTTCCATTTACGAAAACTGTGATCGACGCATCCAAATAACTGACATTTTACAGGATATATTTCACGGAATTAAAACAAAAAAGCGGCGAGATGTAAAATCCTTTTGGACTACAGTCACCATTCAATACTATTTTCAAGGAGTAAGAAGAAGCTTTGAAGTCGACTGCTGTATTAAGGAGTGGATAACTCAACGGGGGTATACATTTAGCAGCTCAATAAACATCTTAGTAAATTCTATCAGGGATATGATGTGTTTTAAAACAAAATCCTTTTCAGAAGAATCAACAGTAGTGTTTGAACGTACTGGATATGGACGTTAAGAGCTGAAGTACCACTGAACGGCCACTTGGGGGCGCTACAACACTTTCAAACCAAATACGTAGAATAGTATAAGGAGAAAATCAAGTGTAATCAGAATTAAAATAAATTTGTTTTTTAAGCAACCAATTACACGGATCATTCAGCTGATCATTTAACGAGGGGCTCATCGCACTGGTCAATTAGTGACATGAATTAACTCTAATCCAAACTGGCAGCATCTGGACCATTTCCCATTGTGCCTCAAGTATTCACTCGTCAACCATCACCCTATATGGATTTTAAAACATGGGATTGTCTCCAGTATTTGCTCACACACCTCTCCAAATCTTTCTAAATCCATGTTGAAATGTAGTGGAAAGCACACACAATTATATGGGATGTAGTGGTTAGAGGCTTGGCATATAAACCAACTACCTGTTTGCAAGCAAGAGGTCTTGTTTGCCTCTTATATACTGCCTTAAGGATGTGTATTCAGCACTAAGGAGCTCACAGTGGGGCTGCACAATTAATTGTATATCATGATTTAGTTTTTCCACAATTAAGGTAGAATACTGGCATATAGGCAATACTGAAACATCTCATCTCGAATGTCAACTGTAGTTGAAAGAAGCCAAGATGTTGATGCAACATACCATGAGTGCAGTAAAATAATTGTGTTCCTTATATCATAATTGTGATTAATAATCACAATAGCTAGCAAAATAATTGGGATTATTTACTCGTAACTGTACAGCCCTTGGTAATAGTGCTGTTATTCCCTTTATGTGGGGACTGATGTTATAGCTGCTCCAATGCTACTAGGTCAATGAACCAGTATCTAGGTTGTGATGTTTAAAGTGAACTCTGCAACGTAGTCCATGTATCAGACAAAATACCTGGATATATAAATCCAAAGTTACTCGTGTTGACAATAATGTGGTATTGCAACAACGATATTGTGCGATAGTGTGCAAGTGTAAACAAAAACAAGAACTGAAATCATCCGAGTTGTGGCCTTTTTAGGGGGGGAAAAGGTGTAGAAAACATCAATTTACCTCCCTTGTTAAATTCAGACAAAGCACCCACTGCTTACAGTCAATGGTGCAGCTATAAACACAGTGACATATGTTTATCTGTAACTGGATGCAAGAAATTCCAGACCAATGAACCAATAACTTTGAACATTTTACCAATAATGAAACTTCAACTGTGTTATGAAGAGTTGAACCATCAAAGCACTGAGCAGGAGAATTAGTAGACTATAAAAAATTGTCTACCATGTGATAATGTGGTATGCTTCATATGTAAAAAATAAAATAAAAAATAAAATAAAGTATAGACATTCATGATGTAGGAAGACTGATGTATCCACCCCTTGAAGTATGCATATTGTGACAAAAAAATAAACTGCAGAATGTGTGCAAGTTCTGAACTTACAGAGATCACACCTGAAAGGATTGGACACTCAAAGACCAGTAATATAGCATCATTGATGAGGATAGCAGTAATAGCAATGCAACTTATCAAAATAATTTACACATGCCATCAGCTTTCTCACATCTTCAGCATTTTCAAACTCAAGTTGTCAAACAAAGTTCTCTTGAGCTCAAGAGTACAAGTAAGATTTTTTTTTTTTTTACAGAAACACCTCAAATTAATCTATCTTTGACAGTGCAGCTGACAAGTGACATGGAGAAGTCTACAACAATTAGTCTAGCTTTTGTGTAACTGATTTGGGTTGATGGTTAGCTGTTCCAATGTTTGACTGCAGATAAACTATCAAATTATAGATGCATAGTTTTACAGAGTGGTAGCAGATTTGTATAAAATATTCAGAAAAACATATTTTTGATGCCATGCCAACATTGTGGTGAGAAATTTGTTTGCCCTTATTTGTTGTTATGTTTTTACAATGTAAGCATCTGTTCACAAACTTCACATAGGAATGTTTCCAGACACTCAATACCTCTTGATGAATGGCATTTTCAACTCAACTTGTAAAGAACCAGTGAATACAGAAGACACACATACCATGGTTGGACAAAGACAGGAGACTTGAGACTCTGACCAGCAACACCCAACCTGTACCTCTCGCCACTTGAGTACATTGCAAAGGTTTGGACAGATAGAAGCATTATGGCAACAATTCCTGCAGAAGGGGGGAGGATTATTACCATTGTGCTGAGACCCATCTTATCAGTTTTTCACAAGTGCTGAGAGGCGAGGAAGTGTTTCTGGACAGAGCCATGTGGGCACAAGGCAAGCACAGGGGTTCAAGGGGCAAAAGCATGAAATGAGCGAAGAAATTATAAAGCGAAAAAAAGGGGAAGGGGGCGGGACAATTGGAGTATTTAAATGACCCATTCTCAAAACAATCCTATTTAGCTCACACCTCTCCGTCCCCTGAAAGCGCCTGATGTGGGTGAAGCTATACATGGAAAATGACCAATAATTCTATCTGGCATAAAAATGCAGCGCAAAAAAAATTATATAACAAAAGGTGTAATGCATTAATGAAAAATGACAGCAGCTGTGTAGAAAAAAAAGAACAATTTCTCTGAAAACAGGAAGAAAATAAATTGAACAGCGCAAATAAATTGAACAGCGCAATTTAAGGGATAATCTGTGACCAAATAAAGTACCTCCCCCCCAGTTGAGTTGAAACTGGATTTTATTCAAGTCAGTACATGTAGAAGCCTAGCAAGAGTGTGGTTCAAACTGAAATGCCCCCCCCACCATAAACTACTGAGTATCTTCATGACTCAATCTAACTTTAGGCGCGCACATACAGACACACATTTGCTGTGTTGGGACACTACAACACAATTATCTTCACTCTCCTCCTCAGTCTTGTAGTTTCAAGAGGAGGACAGACTGGTGCGATAGTTACTGCAGAAAAATTCTTCTGGGACTAAACCTTATCCAAGGCCTCAATCACAATAAAGACAGGGTGGGTGAGTGATGATCATTGTCCTCATTCACAAAACGAGCTTGAAGAGAAATAGTTGTTATCAACTCCTTCAGTCTTTACATTTACAAGCTTAGAAATATACAATGGGAGGGATGTAGGGGTGGAGATTTCTAGAAAGAGAGGAATATTATTTACAATAGGTTATACTTTGGAGATAGGAACCTCAAAATCTGCTGCGAAAGAAATATCATCACTTAAAATGAGCCCGTCTTTTGATAGCCCATATCCACTACAAAACAAATAGTATTTCAGGACACACAGCACACACCCATACACTCAGGGAAGGAGAGATTACTTTGGAATTAGACCATTTTCATCACCTCTTCAATCAACAATTTATACGTTTCTTTCCCCTCTATCCCATCAGACCCACACCTTTCTCTCTCTCTCTCTCTCTCTGGAAATGTTTCACAGCAATCACGTGGGAAGGCAAACTGAAAAGGGTTTAAATAGAATGACCACCTGTAGTTTCTTTCCTGCTTGAACTATTTCTGTGTTTTCCTCCTAGGCTATGACACTCTTGGAAGACCCAACGAAACCATTATCTCCTGTGTTTGAAGGGATGGAAGAAAGGGGCAGATTTAGGGTTGGTTACACAACACTCTGCACTACATAACTAATAAGCTGTTACTGCACTGTACAGTGTAAGATGACTTGTTGGCTACCTAGTTTGCATGAAGATTTAATCAGCTATTTACACTAAACTTGATAGTTTTAATTCAAGCTAGATTAACATAGTGAAGATAACTGGGTTCATACCAGCAGGGCTAACACGCTCTCAGTGTTGGGTTTAGCTAGATGTGTGGCTTGCACTTCTCATTCAGCATGTCATAGATGACCACTTCAGTAGCGTGGGGGTAGGAAGGGTCTCTTAGGTGCATGGAAGGGGCCACCTCTGAATGGAGGACCAGGACGCTTGCCACCACGAAACCCCCCTACGGAGCGGTTTTGGTTGAGGTGTGGAGCGGGGGCTCGGCCTCGCAGCAGAGGTCTCTGGGGGATGGGGACCGAGAGGATAGGGGGCCGAGGGCTAGGCAAGTGCAGCAGGGGGACAGGGGTAGAGGGACAGTGGGGGTTGTGGGTTTGGTTGCGGGGATGAGCGGGAGGACTAGCCGGGGGCTTCTGGAGAGGAGGGGCGGGGGACTGAGTAGGGGCAGGTGGGCGAGGAGGGGCAGTGTCGACTGCAGGAGAAGAAGGAGTAGAGGGAGAGGTGGAGGAGGATGGGGGAGTGGGAGAGGGGGATGGAGGAGGTAGGCTAAGAGGCTCCTTCACTCTGCCTAGTAAAGGTGGAGGAGCACCAGGGGTACCTGGGCGGTGGAGAGGGGGTGCGTGACGTGGGACAAAAGGCTCTTTAACTGTGCCAGGTCGGGGCAGCTTAGGGGGCTCGCCGAGTAACGATGACATGAGGGGAGGAGGGGCTGCTTTGCCCCCTCTGGGTCCCATTCCGACTCCCCCTCGCTCTGCTCCTTCAGGTCTGACTGGGTGAGGAGGGGGTAGGGGACGGTCAACAGGCACCAATACTCCTCCCACCATGACTGCAGAGGGCACACCGGTGAAGTTATGTGGAGGGGTAGGGCGCTGTGGTATGGGAGGGGGAGGGGGGCGAGGCATCGGCGGAGCACTAAAGAAAGCGGAGGGAGGGCGATGCTGGTGGAGATGTGATGGAGGAGGGGTCTGAATGTTCTCCCCGTGGTAGGGCATCTGGAACTGAGCTTGGGGAGGAGGATGTGGGT
>OMLI01101149.1:0-13875 GCA_900302605.1 Rondeletia loricata
GCCTTGTTATTACATGTACTGTATGCAGCGTTGGGGTCGTAACTGGAGAAAAGTAAGAAATTACACATTACTCGTTACTTTTCTTAAAAGTAATACATTACTTTACCTATTACTCCCTGAGAAAAGGATTTAGTTACATTACTTTTGTGTTACACCCTAAAACGATTGTGCTACATTTTAAATTCCGACTTTCCGAGTCGTATTTACCACTTTGTTGGCTCGTTCATGTGCGCTCTACTCGTAATTCCGATATTTCCGACATGACTTGAAGGCAGGATAAGAGAAGGGGAATCTTTTGATAGATATTACGCCAATAAAGGTGTTAAAGAGGCTGAATAATATAACGATCTATCTGTTAGATCAGTAACTGTAATGTGATTACTGAAATTGGAACAGTAATGCCTTACTTTACTCACGTTACGTTTTTGAGAATGTTGTTCATGTTGGCTCTATAGCAGTCCCAAGACCCAGACGTCAGACAGCTTTGGCCTAGAGCAGTCTAACTTGGAGGAAAGCAAGGAAACTGAATTGTTTCCTGAGTGATTTCAACTTACAAGTTCCCCGCATTAATGTTTTTGCCCAAAGCTCGCTTAAGGGTGGCCAGAAGTTCTCTTTCTTTGAATTGAAATCACGTGACACATTATTAATGAGGAATGTACACTGATACCCATTATACTTTGAAGTGGACAGGATACATCTGAGTGTATTATATTTCACAAGTGCATCAGAAGGCTCCAGTCACTGCTAACTGTTTATTGCTTTCACGTTGAATAGATTGGCACAGGTATTTAAAAAAAAAAAAATTCTTCTATTTCATAAAACATGACACTCCATTCCCTAGTATTCAATAGTTGATTGAAACAAAAATTATATTTTTTCACAGAAAACAGATTGATTACCCTTCAAAGCCCAAAAAGAAATGGACAGACCTTTTTTTCTTTCTCTTTCAGATGACGTTTTTATTTCTTAAACTTGCACATGGACAGCTGGCAGTATTGGAGCATGAACCCCCCCTCATCCCCACCGACATGACTTTTGGATGCATTGGGGTGGAGGGGGCTGACACATGGTAGTGGCTCCATGTTTAAGGATCACTGAATCCCACTAGTGGCCTGTAGTCAAGTGTAACCCACCAAGGGCTCAACAAGCACATGCAGCAGAATGCCATCAGAGCCACAGTGTGAGGATGACTCACCGCATATGCGCTCTCTCATTGCCATATCTCCAGCGAGGCTTTGCCTGCAGGTACACGCAAAGAGAAAACACTGACTGAAACGCTGCTGCCTGTGGGCAAACGTCTGTCCAAATACTCCACTAAGTGCACGGCAAGATAATTAGAAAATAATGCACTGATGCTGAAAACAAAGCACACGGGAACTTTTGGGAATCACTAGCAATTACCGGCTCTCGCCTGTTTACGCGACACATTCATTGCTTTCGTAATGACTCCACACTGTACACAACCCAGCCCGGGAAAACGCCACATGGGAAAGTTGATTTTGAGCAGAATTCAGTGTTGTTTGCTGTCAGCGGATGGCGGTTTTATTGCACCCCCCTCACATTCAAGCTGAATGTATGCAAATTGGTTGATTCCTAGCCAAATTCAACGTGGTTTGCATGCAGATAATGTACATTTTTATTAAATTAATTGCATCAAATTTAAATGGATTCTTTTGTAGATAGCCAAAGTAATCAACACATGCATTAAGCTTTTACCATATGCAAGCTCAGGGCTTGTGTAATTGATCATTGCATGCACAGTAATGCAATGAGAACAAAACGTTTTCAGCTTAATCATGGTATCATTAAGATTCTGCTCAGGTATGGTTAGATGGTTTCCACTATATTGTCACCTGACTGGAAATAGAGTGGATCAAAACACTTCGCACTACACCTACACTGTATTTATCACTTGCTATACCACCATTAATAGGGTAGTCACCATTAAATATGTGTTATGTGTCTATTCTTAGAGACTGCAGCATTTTGTTGTGTGTACACATATTTTTCTCTCACTCAAAGCTCATTAACATGGGCTTGCTATTCTTGTCATATTCAATCCCCTCCCCTTCCCCCAGTCAATTAATCCCTCAACCTTTTTATCGTTGAACCTGGAAACAAAAGCCAGGCTCGAAACAAGCTCACTTTAATCAAATATTGCAAATATATATATATATAAACCCCTGACATTATCATCAAACTCATTTAATATTGAGAGGGGAGGCTTATGAAGATAAATATGTTCTGTTGAGTACACCAATTGAGCTTGGAGTTGGCCTAATTACAAAGAAAGCAGCTCTTACACCCAGACGAGCCCTCTTCGTCTTCATAATGCATTCATGATGGGGGGATTCATTGTGCAGTGCGAGAGCTACTGCCTGTCTGAAACGGAATCCGCCTAATATTGTTCAAGCAGGTGTTTAATGAGAAGTCCCCAGTCCCAGACTGATGGGATTAATGGACATTTCCCCCCCCAGGCTTTTGTGGAAAAGAAAGTGCTCAAAACTTGAGAGATATATTCTCTTTTTAAGCCAAATGCATTGAAATGTAGGAAGACCTGGCAGAAAAAGACTCCTTACGTGATCACCAATTAACCAGGCTTCACCTTTTGACCACAGACAATGACATCCTGAAATAAGAAGGGGTGCAGAGAGATGGGGAGGCTGTTATAGTGATCAGTACTGACTGGTTTTAGATTGGAAGATGAGAACGGGACAGACTGCAAGATGGAGGTAGAGGAAGGGCATAAAGGATTGAGGATTCGTACGTGTTTTTCATGTGTTTTCCTAGTTTTCTGAAATTACGTTTTACTTTTTATTTGCTGATTTTAGCTTAATTTGAGCTATAACATGTCTGAGATAAGATTTATCAATTAATGTGGTAGTTTTAGAATAGTGATATAATGTAAAAGAGCGCAGCTAGAGCTTGTCGGCCCATGCGCATGTTCTTGACTTCCCATGTTTTCTTGAATCTTGCGTTGCATCAAAACGGCTGAATGTGGCGTGATTGATGCGTTCATCCCTGTTCTTTTACCCTTTCTCTCCCCCAAGCAGAGCTCATTGATTTTCTGAAATGTGGTTGGGAATCACAATCAGTCTTGAGAAAGAAATAGCCTAGAACATTTCAGATGGTTGAAACAAAGTCTGCCCTGCCATCGCTGAGCCAAGCTCACCAGGGAACCCCAAACTAGCATGCCAAAGGCTGCCTCCGTTAAACCCCAACCCAAAGAAGCAGCGTAGAGTCGGGGTCTATTCGAGTGTCTCGGCACACAGACGTGGAAATGCTTAGCCACCTTGGGACAGCAAATGGTGGCTGTTCAGAGCTGATAACAAAATAGCCTATAGGTCAGTACCACAGTGCTTGAGAGCAATGCAGTGAGTAATGAACCTGTGACTGAGATGTGTTCCTCTGGACATTACTGTCAAACAAACAGCAGCTATGCTTCCATATTGTTTAACAAAATATATGCCATCAATTTCTGCACTATCTCCTGCAGCTACTATCTAAATCTGCTCTGACACACAGCCCATGTGCGGTAATGCCGCATCCACCGTGGCCGTTTTTAATAGTTATTGCTAATTCTATTTTCAGTGTGGTATGTCCGATTATCTCCCAGGCCTATTGTGCCATCTCGAGCGGGTATACAATTTACAGCGCCGGATGCAAGGGATCCAATGACGCTGGAGTAATCCTATAAAATGAAATAATAATAATAATAATGATGAAATAGACCGTGGCAAGCCAGGGGGGGGAAATCTTTCTTTGGCATTGGATACCACAGGGGTCGTTTACATATGATCCCGGTAAAGCTCCAAATCATTATGGATGACCCCAATGTCTCTCTCTCTCTCTCTCTCTCTCTCTCTCTCTCTCTCTCTCTCTGATAGATGAACTGAGCAGTAACGATGTCCCTCTTGTGGAATGGACAGTGCAAATCGTAGGTTCTACGCCAGCCAGCGGCTGGCTGGGCAGAGTGATAGATTAGGGATTTTTAAATACTCCTCCTGGTGAGTTCTGCAGCGGCCAAAAGAGCAGCTGTGGTTTTTCTTCGCTCTGTGCGGGGGTGGAGAAGGGCCGCAGATGGCCGTGGGCCCTGCAGGTCGGCGCTATTCAAAGACGCATCCTGAAGTGAATGAGTGCATAAATTAATCGAGGCCTGCGGATGCATTGGAATTCACTGCACTATGTTATGGAGTAATATAATGAAGGCTGCGGTACTTTTAATCCATATTATACACGACACATAAGCTATTAAAGAAGACTTACCAGAGCTATAACCATTTTGTCAAGAAGCTCAGAACAACATGATCAGTCCTGTATTGCCTTGAAGGCACATTTGACCTCATCTTGGGTATACTGTATTTCTGGGGTATATTAATACTGCGAATTAACTCTGAAAAAATACATATTTTGGTCTTTCTATATATAGTAGTTAACTATGTTGTCAAACTGTTTGGAAGCTGTTGCTGCATCACATGTTTCAGCCCCTTTGATTTGCACTTGCATTGCTAGCAAATGCTGCCAAGTTCTGCTTCCAACATCTCAAACATCAAAACACTGGTGCAAGTGATTTTTAGATGGACTAACTGAACGCCCAGTTCATAATAAATTAGATTTTCTCATTAAAACCTGAGCTACCCCTTTAAGATGTCATCAAGCATGCCTGTCTGAAGTCACTTAAATCCAGTCTGACTACATTACGCTGGAAGGGGACCAACAGGACTACTTAGGAAGGATGAAGATACCATTTATACACACACACACAAACACACACATCTTAGACAGATTAAGTAACTGCACAAGCCTGTAGCCAAGCAGGCTGCTCACGCAAATCTGGGTTTAAGCCAAAGGATCTTTCCGACACTGGAGGTGTGAATCTGGGACTGACTTCAAGGTGGATTTTAGACGCTCAGTGAAAACAACTGTTTACCTTAAACTTCAGCTGGGGTTTTGACAAATAGGCACACAATCTCTGCCTAATGCACAATTTTAGGTTTTATTTATTTCCTTTGCAACCACTGTATTGTTGAGTTGAGTTGAGTTTATTTGCACAATTATTAAAAAGTCGAAAAATATGTATACATTGTGCCGGATAGGGCTAGAAACCCAGAAGAGCTTATAAGATGCCTCACCCTCATAAATGAGAAATATTACAGTATATTGCACAAAAGGATGAAAATAGATAAACAGAAGTAATTATAATAATCCCTAAATCAAAATACACAATAATGACACATAGTTAAAAAATAACACTGGCGCTCAGTGCCATCATTTCGCTTGGTAGCTTGGTAGCGTAAACCTATTTTGATGGATAGACTCCCTCTGTATCAACTCCCATATACGCTGTCAGAAAAATAGGTGCACCATACCTTTTGTCACTGGAACTGTACCTTTCTGACAGTGTACAGTAATGGCATTTCTGTCATAACCCATTTTTCCTTTCAAAATAAACAAAGCCCAGTCTCCAGCTACAGCCTTATTAGAGTTACCGACCCAAAGACCCGAGTGTACTGTGACCCAGCCACGGGTGTGTGGACCGCACATTGTGGTGACACACACAGCCTCCCAAGTCACTCAGAACAAGGTTTTACATGGTGGATGATTGCGTGCACTACGAAGTCTCTCTCAGGGGCTTTGATTTGTCATCTGATCTCTCTGGGAGGAAGCACGCAGAGCGATTTACAGTGGCTGACATTCTGTATGATCAAATGCATCAGGAGACAATACATCTAGCTTGTGTGTTGAGAGCAGAGCCTGTTCCTGCCAAGAGAAGCAGAAAAGAGAGAAGGATGCACAGTATCTGGCTCTTACCTGAGGCAGAGTGTTGTTTCAACTGGGAGGATTTGTGCTATAGTGTTTTTAACTTCAGCCTAGCACCGACTGGCGCACTAGATCCCGGGTAAAACCTGGTGAACCCACAAAGGTTGGCCACAGCTCGTTAAATTAATCAATTTCTTTAATTGGTTTGTCTCTGATAAGTAAATCAATGCTGAGTAAGCAGACCTAATATGCAAATCTTTGGTTCAACAGTTTTGTTGGCTGTTGCTGTATGGCTATAACGTCCTGGATGTGTATGATCACTTGGAGGACACGGACATGGACACATTGATTTAACGTGGTCCCGTGTCTGTGCTAACATCGGCGTAGAAATACTGTGTCCTCTGCCCTACTTTCACATGCATTGATTGTACACAATCAATTTCCAGTGTGTAGAACGGATGTTTAAAATATATATCAGGTAACATGTGTGCTGGTGTGCATGTGTGGAAATGTATGTGAGCCAGCCTTTGCATAAGTGGTTGACTGAGGGGCTAACCACAAAAACAACAACAACATACAAACTGATAAATGTCTTTGTGCACTTAGAGAGAAAAATGAAACATTTTGTCCATCTAGATAATAACCTGCATCCCTTCGAGAAGAGCAGCAGTCTGACTGAGTCTGTGTGGGGACTTTAAATAGCGAGATTAGACTAGATATGTCTTGATGAGCCACACATCCTCAGAGTGTTCCAGAGAAAAGCTGTGTGACACAAGTGAGCTAGCATGGTGGCGTTTATCATAAATGAGTGAAGATCAATCAAAGGCAAGACCAGACAACACCCTACAATAACTTAACTTTTTAGATGCAAAGCACCTCAAAAACAACTAACTCCCTCACATACTAATTCATTCATTCATTCATTCACTCACAGTTGGCCTATCTGCCCCCTAGTGGCCGTTAGGAGGCATGGCAATGTCTACAGACAACACACTGAACCGGGATTAGCCAAGGAAGTAATATATTATCTGGAAGTAGGCAATTGTTTGCCCTCCAATCTACAGTATTGTATACGCACATATGAGCTGTGACATGGTCGCCCAAAATCATATTATTATTATATTATATTTGAAATGAAAAACCAATATTTGATTTAGCCATATCAAATATTATGTTGGGCCACAATGTGCATCCAGAGCAGCTCATATGTGCTGTGACAGAGAAAATAGCAACACCTGAAATCCTGTAGGAGGGATACGACACCATCCACCTCAAGAAAGTTAATCAACTGTACAGAAATGTTTTTTATAACAAACTGTTTCTGTAACACTCTGTAGATATAGAGGCATTGGGGTCTTGGAGAGACTCCCACAGCAGAATTAATGTGATAACTAAAGATAATTATGTAGTGGATAACACTGATCATGCCTTCTTAGAGGATGAGATCACCCCAGTCACATGAGGAAAACAGGCTACAACCCAAATCATTTACTGAAGTGTTTTTATTATTTTGTACACTCAGTGTATGATCAGCTATAATAGCGTGTCCATCAAGCATATCAACAGCAAACAAACCAAGAAGCTACTTTACTAATGGATATCAGGAAAGCAAGGCAGATCAAATGTTACCCTGACGACCGTCATTTGATGCCATTTATGCTGCTGGAACTAGACGGCTTGTGTCCAAATCATTAGTATGAAGCCATTTTCAATTTAGCCATTTAGCAGACGCTCTTATCCAGAGCAACTTACAATTACTCTACGCAAGCAAACTTTATTAGTGAATCTCAGCACAATTCCCCCCCGAGAGCAATACATTATTTATCCTACTATTATAAAACTTGATCTTGCATGCACCACAGATGTTTATGCAATGCATCTAATCTGCAACTGCAACGCTAAAAGATTGATAGACAATGTTACATCCATGCACCACAAAAGTGTATGCAATCCATCTGATCAGCAACTGCAAATGAGAACTTTGTATGTCGCCCGGACCTTCCCACTTGGAGGTTTTGGTGATAGCCCCTCCCACTTGGAGGTAAGACCCTCCCATTTTGAGGTCCACTGAGTTGCAGCGACACATATTTGCATTTAACCACACCTCTCGGCAAGCCACAGGATCCCTTAGCTGCCCCGTTGGGATTCGCCTATCTTCCCCCTAATGGGGCAAATGCCCCCCAATGTCTACAGAGGACACACTGAACCAGAATCATTCACTCGCCTCCTCTCTGCAATACTCTGCTCTCTGCTTCACGTGTGTCCTTGTTCTACAGTATGAGAGGATACTATGACTAGATAACCATAATACATCTATTGTGAGTTGCAACCGGCAACCTATATAATGCAATAAAGAGTAGTTTGGGGGGGGGGGTTGACAATCAACAGAGATGCAGTCCTCCATTTAGCCACCAGAGTCCTAATAGCAGTTCCTGGTTACTCTGTCAACAGGGACTTCAAACTGAGAGCAGGAGAGGCATGTCAGAGACTGGCAGATCTCTCCCATGTGTTGAAACCTAATTCTACACGATGGAGCTTATTGATTAAATGTTCTCTTAAAAGGCCAGCTGGATGGGGAAGGTCACACCAAGGTTTTCAACACAGGGGAATGGAGATGCATTTGACCTGTCAGCTGAGGAAAGGTTCTGAGTGGGCACATAGCTGTTCTGTGGTAGGAAAAGGCAGAGCAGTCTTCTTAAATGGAATCTATCCAGGCTGAAACTCACTGGGCTCAACCCTTACGGACTGTGGTGCGTGTCAAAACATCTGAAAAGTCTTTCAAGACTTCTGCCAGAGACCTGTCGATGTTGCAAGTCCTACTGGTCACGATAGAGGTCGATAAGTCATAGCTTACGTAAAGCACCTTTAACCAGACAAGTTGGATAAGAACACATTTGCAGTGGGAGGGATTGCTACACACGGGACAAGCAGGACCACAGTCTTGTACCGCTGAGTTGTGAGTTCAGGGTCTTGATCAAGGGCACTTTGACGACAGTTGTTGAGGGAGAGAATAGTGTTGCTCATTCACTTCTCACACTTATTTTACAGCCGATCGAGGGATTTGGACTGGCGACCCTCTGATCTCGAGCCATGTTTCTATAACCTCCCAATGCTGCCCCTCAGACTCTAGCAATAATTGGCCACAGCCTGCCAGGAAGGAGTCGTTTCGATTTGGAGGAGAGGACATTCTGTGAGGTTCCGTTTCATGGTGACCATGTTCCTGATTTGGCACGAGTCAACCCACAGGGGAGGTTCAAACAGCTGGGCCCCACACACACACACACACACACACACACACACACAGATCGTTATTCCCAATACCCATGCTGACTTTCATTCCTCTGCTTTGACTTCCATGGTAGGCTCAAGAGGGCCATGTTTCTATAATTGCAAATACAGTACATGACAAGTAGAGAATTATCCTATACAGTATTACCTTTGTACCATGAAAGTCACTGTTTTGCCTGCCAATGCATGTTGAATCATTGGAACACATCATTAAGATTATGGCCTAGAAATTGCAGTGTTTTATCTCAATGAGACAGACCCAGACATGCACCTTTAATGAGTCAAAAGGATACTAGTTTTGGCATTACTTAATGAACATCCTTTGCCAGTACACTTGATTGTCAATGCATCCGATCAATATTGAACTTGTTATTTTGACAGGCTTAACATTTTCATATCCCCATCCACAGGTAAAATAGGTGTAGAGTCGTTCTTTTTGCAGGCAAAGTTGGTCAGTCGACCAATCACAGCCCATATTCCCACTGCAGTCGCTCTCCACTTCGAGTGGCAGAAAAACCAAAACAGAGACATGACTGAGCTTACTTTCACACACACACACAGTTTTCCTTGTCTTAACGTCCACCCAGTTAATTTAACTTTAGCAGATGAGGCTATGTGGAGAGGCTGGCTAATTGTTAGACTCTAGCCGAAGTTGACCAGCAGCGCGATGAAATCATCTATTGCAATGAACTACCTATTAATGAAATTAAGTGGTGGAATGGCCCTTTACACTTGGCAGTATTTCCATGCGCTTTCCCTTATCGGTCACATGTGTCACTAGACAGCGGAGCAATAGTCTGTCATGATGAGTATTGCCCAGTAGATGGCATTATCAAAGGCAAGGGGTCTGCAAACTATAGGCTATAGGCCTATGCCTCATTTTTGGCACATCATTTGTTTTGACATACATAAGTATACCATTTGATGGGACAAGCTTTACTGAGATAACGTGTTTTGTTTTATTTGTGTTATTTCCCGTAACTAATAAAAATATATACATTTTCTATAGGCCTACTTTATATTCACTGGGAATCATGGGCAATCTTGCATAGGTAATTTTGACTGGGATTGGCATTGGCCGTGTTGTAGGAAAATGGCTTCTCATTGTTGGCTGTTTGAAAGAGGGGAGGGAATAGTCACACTAAAGTTTCTGGTAGACTGTATATTTATATATGTATTTTTTTAAGCTAACTGCACACCTTTTGGCTATTTTTCAGTACATTGTGCTGGGATATTGCTTTATTCACTTTAACGCTACATTTCTACTCAATTTGCATTGTTCTGCATTGTTCTAATGACAACGTGTTGGAAGACCCCAACTTTTTACCCCAAGAATTGTTTCAAGTTCCACAACTTTCTTGAAAAGGTAATTTAAAATGTTTCAACATTTCATTGTTTGACTTGTTTGAGGTTTCCATATTTTGTTTGCCAGTGTTAGGACAGTTATTAATGGCTAGTTTTGATGTTTTTAAGTTAGGCCTATTTGTATTTTGTCGTTGTCGTTGTCTGGCGTAAATGGCACGACCGTGTTATCTTGGTCATGTTGTCTGTGTATTTTTTACATTAATTCTGTAAATTTTATTTGAAGTCGACGTGACACGACTGTTTATGCAACATGTTAAATAGCTAGCGTAATGATTAGGCTTTGTTCGCTGTGAGAGCTGCTTTTTCTTTGTTTACAATGGTTAGTTAGTGTTCTTTTAAGTTGTAACATTAGCTAGTAAGCTAACTTACCTTTGCTAGCGTTGTTGCGTTTCTCTTAGTAACATTAGGCCAAGGAGGGTGGTAACAATAGGATGTGTTGTGTGAGTTGGATAACACTTGAGTGGTTCATTTCACTATTAACTTAGGTTGTTTATCAAAACTTGATATTGGAGCGCCTATTCTCTTTTCTGGTTGTGGGCCTTCATTTGTATTGTGATTTCTTGATTGGTCTGTTAGCTAGCTATTGTTTTCAGTTCACCTTAGTTTGAGTTCAAGGTTATAAGTTAGTTTACTCTATGAGTTTTAGTTGAAGTCGACATTAATAAAATGACACGACTTTGCAGCATGTTGATTAACGTTACCGTTACGGTTAGGCTTTGTTTAGTGTAAGAGCTGATTTCCCTTTGTTTACAATCTAACACTAAGTGTTAACTAACGTTTGCTAGCGTTTGCTTAAGTTGCAATGGTAGCAAGTTACCCTTGATATTGTTACTGGGTCGATACTGTGACGTGGAAGGTGGAAGCGTTAGGAGGTCTTGTTTAGTGTGAGAAGGCTTCGAAGCGGTTTATTTCACTAGTAATCTATAGGTTGTTTATCAAAACTTGATATTAGAGCGCCTATTATTTTTCTTGTTTGCTGTTCTGTGGGTAGCCTTGAAATAACTGTGGAGAGACATTCAATAGGAGGTGTGTGTGTGTGTGTGTGTGTGTGTGTGTAAGAGAGAGAGAGAGAGAGCTGTTGTATTGGGGAGAGCAGGGGTGCAACGTGGATGTCATTCACTTCAAGATTCACCCCCTCTGAGACTAATATTATTTATAGGCCTAAGCAGGTTGCCATGGGTCTTCTTGATTTTTGTCGTTTGTGTGGTTTTATCATCAGCTTAGCCTAGACGTTGGGAATTATTAGTGTACAAGTTATATACTTGGGTTTGATACTTTAAGCTGTTATATTGGTCAGCTTCACAGACAAAACAGGTGGCGAGCTTGAAACTAGCAATCAACTTCGTTCGACACAACTCAGTTGTCTCACTCCGTTTTCTTCAGAGAACCAAGGTTACAAGGTAACCCGACCCACATAAATGATAGAATATGGCTTAAGACCTTACCTGAAACATTAACTTTTAACATTTATTTGCACTGACTACTGCACTCTGTAGTGTATTTTGGTGGGAAAAGATGAAGGAATAACTGGCAGATTTGATTGAAATAAGCTACATCCTAACAATTTAGATAAAGCTCCCAAGTCTAATTCTATAAGGTGTGCATTTTTGCTGATAAGCAAGGCAACAGTACACTGCCAAATTTTGGCATGCAGTTTGATGTGATGTTCTCTCCCATACAAAGACAGAAAGAGGGAATTGCATATACCAGGGCTATAGAAAACCCCCTGAGTTTAAACAACTCCTGAGTGTGTACAGTGGCAATAAAAACATGTCTAAATGCTATTTCTCCATTATGCTAGCAGCTTGAGTGCCATGACCATGGCCCATGATTTCCAAGACAAAGCAGGTGGAACTACTCCTGTCTGTGTTAATGCTATCCAATAAGTCTGCGTAAATGGCTAACACAGTGGTGGGCCGTATTTACCCAGCTGTTAGGTTGAGTCAAGTCAAGCCGGCGCTCCCTCAGTATTCCTGGCCACACAGTAGCACAAGTGGAGGAGGATTAGCCTGTATTACATGCTTTACTATGATGCTGGCTTGCACAAATCCTATTCCTTCCTTTTCCCCTGCTGACTTAAGACTGGAGTGTGTGCCATAAACCAACACCAGGAAGCCCCTTTTTTTATTTTTAACATCTGCCCTTGCAGCAGGATATATAATTTATTGAGAAGATTATTACCTTAATAATTAGATATAGAGGTAGGTACATACGGGAGGCATGCTGACCCCATAGAACCATTTATTTAAGGACTACTGCTTTTGGACCTTCATGTCCCCTGGGATCATATTGTCACCTGGGTCCCTGGACGTCCTTGGCACTTAATTAATCAATTGATGTGATTGATTGGGTTCTGTGTGAGACATAATGAGCTGCTGATTAAAATCGTTACAGAAGAGCTGTAGACACTCACATGGCTCATGGATCTTGGACCGGTATTAAGCTCCACAATAATGTGACATTTTATGAACTAGCATGAACAACTAAAAGGATAAATGTCATTAAGTAATACCAGATTATGTTCAGTGTACAATGCTGTAGCGTTTTCATGCAAAGGACCGTGCTTTTCACATGAGTAGCATAGCACAGACATTCTGCAAAAAGAGAGGAGAGGCCTTAGAGTTATACTCATTCAGTGATGCAGTCTAATAAAACCTCTGAGACCCCAAATAAGGCACAGCGGCATTTAAATATACAAAGTCAGTAGATAAGAAACTTCAGAACACATTTATCTCAATCTCTTTAACTTCCCATTCACAGCATTTAAGGTCATCCCTTATCTCCAATGTCTGGTCATTGAAGCATATAAAGTACAGCCTATCAAAATGATGCATGGCTTTAGTAGTGAAATAAAAAAATAAACTAAAAGTTTAGATTTAGCTTTATTAAAGGTTTTTTTCTGCACTTAAAAGAAGGAACATTATTTAATGAGTAGTTTTAGTGAAACAATCTAATTGGTCAAAGCGTTCTTTCTCAATTTGTTCTTGTACTTTGAAAAATTAAACTTTTAGACAATATACATGCAATGGCAACTGTTGTATTACTTCCTTGTATCACCATTGTACACATACATTGTACACATGCCCAAATAAGGGCATAGTGCTCCGTGAAATTGAGGCTTCTGCTCTGTGATAGGCTGAAATTGATAACAGTCCCGCACGGCCCCAAAGACAGGCTCCGTTAGGTCACCCGGCGGGGAGCTCTTTACATGTCCTGAAAGTTTCAACGCGATTGCACCTGAGATGGCCAAACTATGGGCGAACAACATTTCTGCTCACAGACACATCTCTCTTTTATTATAGGATGGCAATAAAGAAAATATCTTTCTACAGTTTTGCTAATTCTTCAACAATAGATTCAAATTCCAAGGCAAGGTAATCACTGGTGTTAATCTGCAAGTCTCACATCATTAATTCTCTGAGGCAGTGGATAGCATTATAAATAGACATTTCAAATTAAGAA
>OMLI01101149.1:13895-30215 GCA_900302605.1 Rondeletia loricata
TGAAAGTTTCAGCGCGAATGCACCTGAGATGGCCAAGCTATGGGCGAACAAAATTTCTGCTCACAGACAAAATATCTTTCTACAGTTTAGCTAATTCTTCAACAATAGATTCAAATTCCAAGGCAAGGTAATCACTGGTGTTAATCTGCAAGTCTCACATCATTAATTCTCTGAGGCAGTAGATAGCATTATAAATAGACATTTCAAATTAAGAATCTAGTGAAAGAGCAGGGACTTAGAATTCATACCCCAAGCAAGTAGGGAAGTAGAAATGATTTAAACCTTTCATAAGGTTGCGTATATTGAGACTGATTTTTGCAAAATTACAGCATAAATAAATCTTTAACATCATTAACTGTCAGATTGTTTTTGCTACATAATACGGTATATAATGTGGAAGAGATGTTCAACAGCTTGCTGGTAGAGGCATGATGGTGTTTTGAAGTCAACCTTTAAGATGACTTGAAAGGAGAAAAAATACCACCTAATGTGTTACACCATATGTCTTCCCCCTGCGCCTGACATGTAGCTGAGGAGTTCCCCGAGTTAACGGACCCTTGGGACAAAAACACAGGTTCCTGGGCTAGCCTTAGTTATGACTCCTGCCCTCAGCGCAGAGAAATCAAAGATATAAATGATACGTTTTAATGAAGCCACCAAGGCAGCCTCCAGGGGACACTTTCCCCAAACTGTTTCAGTTGCTCCTGACATCTTTCCAATAGCCCTGCCCCGGCCAATACCTTTCTGTCTTTGGCCACAGACTACATCAGGATCCATCAGTTTCAAAAGTAGCTCCCCTGAAAACATAGAAGTATTTAAAATTGTTAGAGGAAAGGTGGGAAAGGTGATGAAGGTCCACCTCTCTGCCTTAATCCCAGACGAATATTCATAGAATCATGTGACTTTATTGTACGTGAATTAAATTCCAAATTGAAGACAGAATGGAAATTTAACTCTTGTCTTATAATATGAATAGTTCCAGTTTTCAGCGATTGGCTAAGTCATGTTTGAAGCCATATCAACAACTGTTCATTAAAATATTAATGTGCTAACCAAAATCACCACTCATACCGGTACTGAAAATGGATGATTTTGAAGTAGAGTTGCTTCTCATCATGCATAACAACGCCTCTTAGCTGTTCTAAAATCACTGGAAAGCATGGTTTATTGCTTAATTTTGGTTTAGATATTTGGTGTAGATGTTCAGGTTATTTATGATTAATTAAATAAGTATCATATTTATCATAATCTATTGGGTGTCTCCATTAGAATCCTGTTTGTCTCGCAGATCGTTCCAGTTGACGGATTTTGAATAAAAATCAACAAGATGGAGGAAAATGACATAATCTGAACAGAAGGATTGATGGTTTAGAAATATCAAATACCAAAGATTTTAAGTTCCTTATAAATTTGCTTTGAAGTATATTTGAATTCACTCATGCTCTGATATTATTTTTTTCCAGTTTCCATCTTAAATCCATTTTAAGAAGTTAACCGCATCATGTCCTCCTGTCACATCAACCTAGACAAGCATTTACCCCTAATCTACCCTCTCTGTCATTTGCTTGAATGCATTTCAACCCTCGACTTGTCGTAACGTACCACAAACGGGTGGAGAAGAAAAAGAGGATTGCTGAAGTGAATGGTGTCAAAACGGTTTGCTTTTGCTCCATCAAGAAAAGCCTGGAAGGGGCTTCCGTGCCGACGTCCACCAGTTGACATCTTTACCACATAGTGGTTCATGGGTCGTCTTGAGGTTGTTTGGTGCAGATGTATCAGGCGGTATCTGAGTGAACCTATAGGCCATTGCAGCTTTCCATTCCTCAGTGGCAAAAAAGACTCTCCACAACCCCTTGACAGCTCAAGCAATTGCAATATCAGCAAAGAGGCGAAGTAAATATACTACGGTATTGATCGGTCACGCATTAGCATTTTACTAGATTAAGTGGAAAACCATGGGGGTGTTTCAGTTTTCCCATACCACCGTCAAAGTGTCAGTCATCAATCTCTCCGCACGCATGCACACATGCACACATGCAAACCTTGTGAGACATGTTTTTAAATGAGGACTAGGAGCTGTCAAATGTTGCCACCATTCTGATTTTATACTATTTGGGGAATGGCGAAATTATTTTCTTCTTGTTTGGATCAGGCCAGCTCAAGGTAGTATATCAAGTTAGTTGTTATGTGTGGTAGTTAAGAGGTGGGTGTGCTGCTGTGAGGTGTAGATTTCAATGGTAATTAGACTTTCAGTGCAACATTGGATGTCCACCATTTGTAAAAAGTGATACGCACCATCAGGGAGAATCGCTACACAAGGGCCGTTCTCTGACAAGTTGAAAATGTCAATGAAAAATGAAATGAAAATGCTTTTGTATTATCAGTATCGTCGCTGTCTCCCAACCTATCAGTCATTCTCTCAAGGTGGGAGCATGGGCGGGACCTGGGCCAGCTTTATACAGCAGCCATAAGTCTGGTTTGCAATGGCTGTCTAATGTTTGAATGTTTATTCTCTTCCTTCCCTTGTCCATCAAGGTCCCCCCGACTCCATGTCTCAGTCTGCTTTCCATTTCTTGTCTCTGGCTTCGGCCATCTTCTCAAACAATGATGTGATTCTACGGTCGGTGCCAAATTAGAAAGAAAACTTGGTTAGACAGGCAGATTAGCATATTGATGAACATTTTAGATCCATTTCTAAAACATTTCAGGCAGGTAGAAAATGATGTAGAAACGTTTCTTTCGCAATTTAATTGTATTTTAGACGAACTAATCAAGTGGAATTTGTATGTTTCAATGGGTAATTCTTTGCCTTACACAATGCTTCAGGTGACACGCTAATCCACAGATTTCTTTTGCATTCCTCTTGCTACGTGCTTTATCTCTGCTATGTGAGGTTCAAGCCATGCTTTTATGTGAATCTAGCCAGCGAGTCCTCTTGCCTTGGCCCTGACAGTTTGAAGTCTTGATAAGTAGACAAGCTATTTGACATTTTCTGAACTTCACACACAGCATACTTCCTATACAAGAATGGGATTGTGATGTTGTCGACACATGCTTTTTGCCCTCTCTCACACAGGCACTGACCTTGTGTAAAATGGTCTCTCAGTTCACTCAAAGCCGTGAGCAAGCCAAGCTCCACAGCACCTACTTTGAGCAGAGTGAACCCTGGTTGCTGAATCTGAAAACCTCTTTTCTTTTCTTTAAACATTTAGAAAAATGGCATTTAAACGAGTCATTTGGACTTAATTTATGACCTGAAAGCCTATTGCAATACCACTTAAAAAGAAATGCTACTACTAATACAACAACAATAACTACTACTATTACTACTACTAATACAGAGTGAGAAGTTGAACGTAGTGCTAGGGGATTGGAGCAATCTTCTGATGATATGTGAACTTTATTGATGGTACCAAGTGCTATAAAACAATTAGCTTGTTTAGAAAGAGCAAATCCCCATGAGGGGCTCCATGATGTTCCCCAATGGACATTTGAAGAATGCCAGTACAGTTCTTCCTCCTGTTTTATTCCTTAACTACACATCAAAGAGACCCGAAGGACATTGCAACAAAGACCCGAGAAGTAACTCCATAGGGAAGAGGAATAGGTCAGCGGATTTGGTTCTGGATCAACCTTGACCTATTTGAACTCAAAAACAGACAGTGAGTTGTGGCCATAAGGGAAGAAAGCCACCAAGGAAGAAACAAACAAATAAAAATACACTATTTAAAATTCTTAAATGCTCCAAGGGTCACCATGGTCAAGGACAAAACAAACATAAAAAGGATGTATTGACAGTGGTGGAGGAGTCCTGATTTGGAGATACCTCACTGAATGGCATAGGTATAAACATCAACTCCACTTTGGGTCTCCTTGGTGTCTGTCTGCCAACAATCGTTGAGTCTTAATAGATCTTTAGATTATTTGCAAATGCATTCATGAGAAGTCAATCTGTGTTTCAGTCTTCACTTCAAAGATCTAGAAAAGATCAGCGACCGCTCCAGAATAATCAACATATTTAGGAAACCACATAAGGAATACCACAGCTCCGAAAATGTTGATATCACTAATCTTATGTCAGATGGGTCCAGTGTTATACAAACCATGTTATGACCTGCCATACTCAAGAGTAAAAAAGACTTGGGGACTTCCTGTGTAGAAATGAGTGATAGTGCAACTCAGACGTTGATTGCCTTCCAACCAAGTACACTGTGTTAGCTTTCAGAGTGTGTGATTGTTGCGTTGCGTATTTCCACATGTGGGTGTTCTTGTCATGGTATGGATCAGTCTGCTGTTTTATAGAAGCATTGCAACAGCTATTCCACACCCTGTTCCCCCAGCTTTCCTTGAGCCTGGCTGTCACGATCATTTGCATGCGGTGTAGAGCGGCACAATGACAGGTTTGAGTTATGACAGATATTGGGTTGGCATTCCTGGGAAAGTGACACAATATTCTGCAGATGGAGGTTTAATGGAATCTCAGCAATCGGATCCCGTCGATGCCCGGAGCCACTGAGACAGGAGGAAGAGCACCTTTAAAAATGAATGAGCTTGAAAATGAGAAGGTTAACATGATTTATGCTGAAACATAGTGGGGGGAAAGCTCATTGGAATGATGAGGAGCGCCCTTGGAATCCATTCGTTCAAAGTGACGTTCGGCAGGGGTGGGACGACATTCATCTTCATCGTTCATCATCTGTCTATTGTCTTCCAATCCGTGACTGGCAGGCGAGTCACTGCTGTTTGTATGCTTATAATCCCGCTTGCCACATCATGGGCTGACACCCGTATAGCAATATTCTGCCAAATAGAAACGGAGGAGTCTCTCGACAGTATAATGACAGTGAGGTGTCATCGCTTCAGCTTGGCAGCCGTGCCCAGTGCTCGGTAGAAGGATAGTTTTGACAGTTGGCACTTTTTGGTACAATTTCTGCATGTTGTCTGTGACATCTCGGCACTGACAAACCTTGGAAACATGCCCATGGATGACATCAGGTGGCGTGTTTATGCATACAGCTGGCTTCATTTGTATTTTAAATCATGTAGAATACAATTATTTGCTTTATTTGCCTATAGTTACCCAGGGATGATTGGCTGAACGAGCAACACCCAGCTCCACACTCATACATTCACTCCTGGGAGATGCCCTGTACAACCACAGGCTTCTACTGTTGTCCACTGAGCAGTGGTTCGGGGCTAAGTGCCTTGCTCAAAGGTACCTTGGCAATCACTTGAGTCTTCATCAAAGCCTCTGTAACTGTCGGATGCATCTCTAACTCTACAGGTGGCCTGCGCAACGTCTCAAAGAGGGTCCATGAACAATGACAAAAGTAGAGTTGGGCAGCGCAGAATACATTAGTTTGTGTCTTTATCAGTCGACGTTTCAATGTGCAGGCTTTTCTCAATGCCGAGAAGATATAACATTCTATGTCCTGAGAATGGTCCGCAGGAGTGACTAAGATACCATCAACTTCATGCTATGCCTCCCAGCTGTTTTAAGTAGTACAGTACACAGTGTTAAATAGACATGCTGTGCTCAAACAGCACAGTCGTAGCCTGTATGGGCCAGCTGGGCAGCGGGCACAGACAGGAACAGACGCCCGAGTCGCTCATCCTCTGACCAATCCACAGCTATCGGTGTGCAGGCGGCCAACACATCAAGCCTCTCTGGATGTGCACATTCAGTGCAAGGCAATGCATTGACAAGCGCCTCTCTGTTGACATCTGCACTTAATCCCTCACCCTTGTTTAGTATGAACAGAGTGGCTTTTGATTGTGACTGCGGTTGCTTCTCGAGGCACAGACATAGAGAGAAAGTAAACTGAACTAACGAGAGAGAAATTATTAGAGAAAGAGATCTAGCAAGAGTGTAAGAGAGACCAACATTGTTTGATGAATTATTTGTATTATTTGTTGAATTATGCATTATTCAGTTTTCTCCAGTATCAGCACTAGCCTCCTTTGTATTTTTACAAAGAAAGCGGGTGACAGGAAGAGAGCTGTGGAACCTTAATACACATAGATATCCCACTCATGGTTTTGCTGACATCCCCCTTGCTCTGAAGTCAGTTCATCACTCTCTCTCTCCCTTAGATTTGTTCTGAGCTAAGAACCCATTTTCTCTGCTCTCAATACGTCTTTCCCAGTTTCACCTCCATGACGCCACCGGCACGTGGAATGGCCTTGGATAGCATGCGATCGGCTGAATAATACGCGAATGGGACAATAAAGCTGTAGGCTGTGCCTTCATTGTCATTGCGTTGTGGTACAGTGAATGTGTAACATCATTCAATTTGACTCATTAGATTACAGATAAGGGTAATGTGTGTGTTTCCTATTCCCGCAGTAGTTGGATTGCAGCGCTGAATTAAAGATGAATCTTTCCCGTGCCATGTGTTAAGGGTGAAACCAAGTTCATGTGTTCAGAGGGGAAACCATACCTTTGTTTTAAACATGCACACTTAAGAAGAAAGTGGCATAAAGTCCCAGTTAAAGGGATGCATTGTAATAATTGCCTCATTGTTGATCAGTAAGTTCCACAATGTTTGTTGTTGACATGAAAATGTATCAAAATGTGAGTCTGAGTTTTTGCAGACGTCAAAAAACAAAAGTGAAAGGAGTAAGATGTTTACATGCAGTAACCCGTTTAATATGGAAGTAAGCCAGGCATCTTACGTGTTTCTAATAATCTGAGTTTATCTGGTTATTCTAACTGAGTTACATGTGTCGACCCAGAATCGGGCTATTAGCATAACCGGGTTAAGAATGGAATTCTCTGTGCATGTAAACACAGCCAGTGTTATTTAGATATGTATTGCCATGCATTAGAGGGCGTCATTCTGATAGCATAAGCAACTTTTCATTATTTAGGCCTTTTCTACGCTTTTTTCATAAAGGGCTGTAATACATCTATATGATACTCCGGGACTCATCTTCATGTATCTGAGTTGTAGATCTGATCTAAGTTCATCTGGGGTTTCAGGTCTTCAAACATCATACACCCTTCCTCAGGCAACCCAGCCCAGTTTGATCAGATCTCAACTAATTCCTGTGGTTCTGCTCGCTTGAGCCAAAGCTGTCTTGAGGCTCTTGCTGCCACATCGGTGGTGTGGCGGATGGCTCTTCTCGTTCCCTCCCCCATGATGCCAAGCACACTAAATGCTCAGCAGAGGGACTGAGCTGCAAAAGCTCTGCATCCATCTTCAACTGGCATACATTTTCAGAGTCCTTCTTGCAGCCACCTCTTATAAAAGGGGATTCGTTTGTGGAGTGTGTGGTGAATTGTGGTGAATGTTCATCTTTACACACTCCCACACACACACACACACACACACACACGCACGCATACAATTGTATTACTATACTTGTCAGGACCTCCCATTGATTACATTCATTCCCTAACCACCTAACCCTAACCTTAACCCTCACCACTACATGCCTTATGTTAACCCTTACCCTGACCAAAACCTCATCGTAATTCTAACCTTAACACTAAACCAAAGTCCTGATCCTCAACTAGCCCCTTGAAAGGAGGACCGGCCAAAATGTCCACACTCCAAGCTGGTTCTCACATGGATAGCAAAATCAAGTACACACACACACACACGGTCAGTTCCCCTGAAATGTGTGAGGATGAACGTGACATACAGCCTTTTGCAAGTGCTGTAAGAAAAATAAAGATGTGATTACATTTTCAGCAAAGCCTCACAGTGTGCGGTTGGATAATTTCTCTATATGGACTGTTTTGTATTCCTGCGACCAACCAGCACCTGATCACAGGCGGCTGTGCTCGGGCATCCTCTCTACTCTTCAGTGACATACAGCCTGGCTTGCAGATCCACAAGCTCATGAGTGTGGACAGGTCACTGTATTTCACTCCTTACATGGGACTGAATTATGAGCAGGGTCACGTATGGCTGGTTCCACTGGCCATGTACACGTTGGTTCCCAGGGCCAACCTAAGGGTAAACTCTGCTGGGCTGCATGTGTGTGTGTGTGTGTCATGGGAGCTAGGCATATGGAGCAATGACTGGTGGCGATAATGTCCTCAGAGCCTCACTCACGCTCACGCTCTTGTCCTGAATGATGGCCAGATGTGACCCTATATGAACAATAAGGTGAATGCTTGGCTTTGATTGACTTGCGCTCGGGGACGGCCGTTCTACTTTAAAAATCCCACCGAGCTGCACATCAGGGACATGGAGCGTGTGATGTATGGCTGACCTCTGTTGGAAGTCATTTGGATGCATGCGCTTTTAAAGCATGTTTATTTGACCTCTAACCCAGCCACATCATATGTATTATGGAGTCCACTTATCATTCTGCTTTGATCTTTAGTGTGTGTGTGTGTGTGTGTGTGTGTGATTTGTACGTGATGTGCATAAGGATTTCCTGGCTTTACGGTAATCATACTCCCTCAAATTCAGTGTTGTTTTAAGTTTAATCCCTTTCTCTGATGTGCATCATGTTAACTCCCTGTGAACAAAACATGGCTTCATCTTCACAGAAATAGATACAGAGAAACTAATTTTCAGTGCCAGTTCAAGAATAGCAAATCCATAGCCATGCTTAGATCACAAATCTGCTTTTTCCCCCAACAGATAGCCTGTTATGACTATGTTGTTCTGAGATTTCTAATCAGTTATGGCATTTTAATTTCTACAGATCCTGAGCAGAACCATCAAAAACAAGACAAGAATATTAATGCGTTACTTTCATCACTGTCGCCTGAGAACAATATTACTTTCTATCAAAATCCTTGACGCCTCTCGCAGTGGTCCTCATAAATCAGTGTGATAACAGCTTGAGCTAGTGATGAAAGATCAACAGTATCTGGAGAACTCAAAGACAGAAGAGGACTTGAGCGTGTATGAGCAATGCCATTTATTTAATAAGTGAGGGGGGAAAAAGATTTTCTTTCATGGACCTAGACTGATATTTATCAAGTGTTTCAGAGTAGGATGGCTGATCTCAGCTTTGGCTTTCAGATCATTAGATGGTCAAGTGGCCTCGGTCAACTTCTCGCTCCGGAATAGTAAACGTTTATGCATATTAGGCAGAGGCGGAGCTTATGTGGGTAGCAAGGTCAAGCATTTTGCCTGCAATCTAATCACAATGGGAGTTGGGTGAACAGCTACCCAACCAGTTACAACCTCTGCTCAAATTTATTTCATATCGGATTAGTGAGCATTGGCTTGTCCAGAGTATTCACATCATGTTAAATTGTCACTTTGAGTGAATAATTGACAGTATTTACATTGAATGCACACTAGCATACCCACAGTTTGCTTGTACGTTACCAAATCAGTTGTCTCAATGTAGTGTTTCAAATAAAAAAATGTCAAAAATATGAGATTAATTGTGTTCAATCCATTGATCCTTATTTTTGAGGAGACGCAGCAGCAGCACATCAACTTCTGCCCATGTTTAGCATGCAAAATGGCCTTGAAGCTGACTGCCACCAAGTTTGAAACTAAGATAGTTGTCACATATAGAGAAGGAAAAATGTGCAAAGCATATTTATAGGCCTATTACTTTTAAGCACTTCCCCTTCCTTGTGCATTAAATCCCAGTAAATGGACAATGAAGGTTAGGGTCTATGTGAAATTAAAAGTAGCCTAAATCCTCCCCCAAAAAAATGGTCTGGCCTGAAGCAGCCTCTCGCCTGCCATGTCAGCTATGAAGGGGAGTGAAACAAACTCCTCAAATATACGGGTTAGATTTAGGCATTTTCAGCTAAACTCGCAATACAAAGTGAATTGCCTTTCATGCCAGCATAATTCTTTTAGCTCCTAGATTGAGTGAGTCACTCCTTTTCCAGGTGGGACTCTTACTATGCAGACAACGGCAGGCAGAATGTAATGTGTTTTTACTGCCGCTGGGCAGATGGTTCTTGTCTACAGGAAGGATACGGCACAAATTTGAATTGATCTTGACTTTCTCTCTTTACTCACTTTAGGACCAGAGACACAATTTCTCAGTATTTAATGGAGCTCCTAATGTTTTTCTGTGATTGTCTTTATTTCGACAAGCTACACGAATACTCATGAATGCAATGCAGCCATGGTATCATTGTAGCTCTGTCTATGATGATGGGCTCCCAATATGACTGCAGAAAAGTGTTCTTGATTTGTTAAAGTGGCAACTGTGACAGTAGAGATGACAGAGCACTAAAAGCTTTGTCACAATAAGGACACAAAAGTGCTTGGAGAGCCACTTTAGTCAAACACACACACACACACACACACACAAAAGTTCTATGTGCTGGGGCATTCATGGATGCTTATTCAGATGCCTTTGGTCTACAATATTGTCTCATAATTTACCATATTCAAGCAGTACAGTCATGAGTCACTGATGTCATTATGGAGATTTCAGATTTCGTTTATTTGGCCTTTTACAGGAATTTGTCTTGCATGTAAGAGCATTGAGTCAGATATTTACAGACATTTAACAAAGATAGCATGTAAGACATGATGGAACATACATAAACCACCCAACAGGAATGACAGTGTAACATTACAACATACGGGTAAGCTAGGTGCTGCAGCAGGTTATGGTCATGATCATGGTGCAGGCTCAGGGGGTAAAGTGCATTAGTTTGATGCTGCGGGGGACAAATTAATTCAGAGTCCTGTTCGTTTTTGCTGCAGGCATTTTGAAGCGCCGTCCAGATGGCATTAAGGTGTATTCACTGTACAGGATATGGGTGGGATCGTTAGTGATGCGTCTGGCTAGGTCCGATGTGACTTGATCACTTAGGGTGGTAATGGTTGTGAATTTGGTAGTGGCAATTTGGTTTGATATGCTGATGATTTTGTTGAGTTTGCTTTTGTTTTGGACTGACAGAGATCCTCCCCAGGCTGCAACACAAAACGTCAGGATGCTTTGTATAAAGCTTTTATAAAAAAGGTCAAGCAGTGTGTG
Source organism: Rondeletia loricata (assembly GCA_900302605.1). Lineage (NCBI taxonomy): Eukaryota > Metazoa > Chordata > Actinopteri > Beryciformes > Rondeletiidae > Rondeletia > Rondeletia loricata. The sequence continues at coordinate 24,822 of OMLI01101149.1, forward strand.
ATCAACACTGTAGGATCTGAGCTTCCTCATAAAGAAAAGCCTTTGCTGTGCCTTGCCACATATCCTCTCCGTATTGCTGTTCCAGGTCAGCTGGTGGTCAATGATTGTTCCCAAGTATTTGTACTCCGTGTATAGATAATGAGTGGGTTGCTTGTTTGACAGGGGGGGTGGTGGGGGTGTTGAAGACTGAGCCAATCCACTTGCCAGAACCATTATTAGGGAGGGAGTTACACTTCTGTTCCTGCTTGATTTTTGATGGGATAGCATTAAGTACAAAAAGGTTAAAGTACTTTTAAAAATTATTCTCTGCCATGGATCAACGGAGGAAAATCGTTGCTGTTGCTGCAGCCGTTTATCTACGGAGATATCTGTGTTTGCAGTGATTATTAGCTTCTCCTCCATGATGAGAATGTGGAACTAGGAAGTAATATTTGGCAAGGGGCAGAATTTACACTGCAGATGTTTTGCGCAAGTCTGATTGGGTACCGTGCCGCGATTTTCTGCCGCCTCTGGGTTGAAGGTCACTGATTTCAACTTCTCCCACCGTGCTGCCCGCTTGCCCCGCGCCGCCAGCTATCCCATCATACTCCACACAAGCGGTTTGCGGTTCTGGTGGCCACTGAGCAGCTCCACTGTTGGGGTTAATTGCCTTGCTCAAGGGCGCCTCTGCAGTTGTTGTTGAGGGAGGGGAGAGCGTTGCTCATTCACTTTCACTTCCCAATCTCTGAAATTCTCCAGAGGTAAACAAAGATGGACACGCAAAGGATAAAAACAAGTAAAAACAAAACAATATGCTTAAATCAAAGCATGACTTAAATAACCTTACAAAGTCATCATGTGAGACACAAAACACACTACCTGAGTTAAAAATGTTAATTTCGGAGGCTGCATTTGAATGTTTCCTGTAAGGCACAGGGGGACCTACATTTAGTTCTCTAATGAACTGAAAGTTAATTGAATATTGTTGGTTCTTCATATTGATGTAAGGAGGAATCAGTTCCATGTTACAGCAGCACAACCTATGGTGTGAGAAAATGATGGCATGAAGGGTAAACCATCATTATTAGTTAATAACCAAACCTCAACATTCTTGCTGAATGCTAAATATTATCCTGAGATTTGGAGTTGGGGTTTTTTTTATCTTCCCCATGCCTGAAATGTGTCTTTGTATGTTGTTTGCCCCGGTTTTCAAATAGTCTTCAGAGGCCTGTTTTAGTTGCCACTGGAAATAACAAAGCATGTTAATTGATTGCCTCTGTGAACCATTGGTTGTTGGGGAGCATCCGCTCCGAGGATGGTTTGGTAGTTATGTTTCTTTCTCAAATCCCACAATGGAAACACATCCACAAACAAAAAAAATAAATCAATGGACTTTCTTTGGCAGCTTTGAGAGAGGTGCTTAGAATCACAGAGCGCTTGCCTGAGGTGAGCATCCCAGAGTGTATTATGGTGTTGCTCCATTGCCCTGTTCACATCCGCAAGCTGTTCTAAACCCATTTGAACTGAAGCACACAGGGTTTTAACAAAGTCAGCACTAGGGTGAATAGCCTCTTAGGGCCCTCTCGCTCTATTTGGCTGTTGAAATGGCTTTTCTTCTCAGTTTGAGCATCTATACATTCCAGCATCAATGTTTTGAAGAGTGTTTACTTTGAGGAATGGTGCTTCATCCAATACTACAACCTAAAGCACCATTTAAAGTACAGTTTCAGGTTCATCCCCTTATCACGAACACATCTGGAGACCATCTATTCATCATTTTGGATTAGATTAATGTAAAACGTACGAAAAGATTACATTACAGATGATGGTTAGGGTGCTTTCTCTCTCTCTTTCTTTTATTATTTCATATTACCACTAACAGATTTCAAACTTTCATTGTAGCCCTGGGTCGATCTGAGCTTCAGACACACTTCCTTGTGATTGAGGAGCCTCATAAACTGCACACATCTTGGATCCATCCCTGTGGTCCTCAGAAACCCTTCTGCACCTCGGGAGAAGGGTGGAGGGTGTAATTCACTTTACAATATCAGATAATCGCCACTTGTGATTTCTGTCTCCTGGCTAACTTGTCGGGCATGGGTTTATGGCGTATAAAAGCAGAGGTGAGCTGCGAGGAGGAAAGCCTCCCCACTTCCTGAGGGTGATGAGGCCCAAAGTGAAGCTTTGCCTCCAGGTCATTGAGCAATAATGAGCGTTATCAAGCAACTGCCAGAGGACAGGTAACGCCGGTGGAATTTATGAGAGGCCTTGCAGTATGACCCTAAACAGGACCAGCCATTCTTCACCAGAGACAGGGCTAAGGCTAGGAAAAGACTAATATGGCAGGCTTGTGATTAAATAAGCCCTTGATTTTATAGGCTTGGGCACCGACACACGACGAGTCAGTACTTGTCAGCATAGATATAAATTGTATAAATTGAATACATCACTGATTGAAAAGGAAATGGTCTCTGTGGGAAAATAGCATCAATTTCTGGTCCACTGGGATAATTGTATCTCACTTATATAACTTTTTCATGTCAAAATATATTTTAACACGTCAGCACTGTGTAACAACATACCAGCAAACCGGGAAGCAGAAATGTCATCATTTCCTCTCTCGTCAAAAATCAGTGTTATAGCTATATAGCTAGTTATATAGATGAAAAGGCAATGCACAGCCGAAGGGCAATTTTGCTAACAATTACGACTAACAGTGTTTTGTTTTTTCAGGCTACTTTTGTTCCTGTACCATCCACATTCATTTGGTTCCATGTATCTCACCCCACCCCTGTAGAAGGCAACAGTGCCAGTCTGCATTGTCTTAACATTGTGCCTGTGAATCATCACTCTAACAGAAGGGTATAGCTTCCTGGCTATAGCTTCCTTTGAAATTCATATCCATGATATGAATAACAATGCGGTGTTGTGCAGTGTTTTAGGATGTAGTCAGTACTTCAACTGAAAGATCCACTAGTTGTGTGCACAGCAGTAGCAGAAGGCCAGTGAGGAGGAGAGGCGGCCAAGGAGGGAGCGGAGGGATCCAACAATAGGATTTGACGAGCGCCCCAAGATCCCAGCAAGGCTTCGCAGTCTGATGGGTTCTGTGATGATGAGCTTGGATGAAAGATAAATCCCAGCACAATTTAAAAAATAATAACACTGCCATACTTAATGGAGCTGATCATACATTTGTTAAACCAGAAAGCAGATTCTAAAATAGTTTTATTTTGTAGAACATGGTTGTTAACTAAAAAGCTCCAGCCAAAGCTACAAATCAAAGAGAATGCATACAAAGGATTATATTCAACATTGTTACACATACACATACACAAGGCAACTTCACACGTTGGTGGCTCTAAATGGCAGCGAGAGGTAACTGTTTGAAAATTTTGAACTTTAATGCCCAGAAATCCTGTAAGGTGACGTCACACACACGTTTACCAACCCGGCCGGTCTGTGATCGCTTTATATCAAAGGGATGAGAGAGGCAAAACATCTAACGTTGGTGAGTCCAGCTTTCTCTGGACGGAGCGCTGCTCTCTGCTGTTTAGGAGACGGTTTGGATTTCGCTCTTAAGTTTCGATTCATCACTTCCTGCGGGTGGAGAATTGCCCATACCCGACACTCTCTCTTCTCTATTGCCCACTTTGTGATTTATGCTGATAAGACGGGTTTGTCTAGTGTATTCTAAATTCTCTCCCAGTTGCCACTAAATCAGGTTCTTTTCTCTGATAAATTGTTACTCATCTCACAAGGAACTTCAGTACTTGGCACAGGCATCGAGAGTCGAGCCAGCTGACATTTCCATAAAGAAAAACCCATGTCAAGCAAAGCATCGGACCCCCCCCTCCTTCAGTCACCTTGTTTTAAATTGGAGTATATATTGGCAGGCTACGTACTCTGTGGGATACTTTAGGCAACATATGGCTACAGGTCTGTTAGAGGTCTAAATTCAACGGATAAGCTTAACTGATGTGATGTTCGTATGGTTCTTTGAGTCTGGGGACTACATGGATTTGGCATGTATGGTTTGATATCTGGTAATTGCAACAGAAATGCATTGTGAAATTCACTCCAAAATTGTTCATCTACTGCTAATGTGACATGCTTCAAGATTCATGGCCAAATCGTCTTGAATTACCAACAAGACGTTTATGCTAATAAGACTGATTTTTCCCAAATAACTCCCATTCATATAGCATTGGTAACAAACTTTTGTTGTGGTCTCTGTCTATTTAAATGAGTTGACAATGTAATATTTTTTTTATTAGATTTTTTTACTTAGTAGTATATGCAGTGTTGGCTTACAGCCCGCTGCTTTTGTCACAGTATCCTTGTTTGCATGTGCCAAGATTTATGCTATTATAGTATATTTGTGTGTTTGCCAATCTCCACACACGTGCATTCTAGTGATAACAATGGTTTGATTCAGTTTCCTCCTTTCAAAAGGCGTTGTTGTTGTTGTTGTTGTTTTCTATCAACGACCACAGCTCTCTCTTTTAATTTGTGTTGAAGCAATCTGGGAACTCGTCGGCTAATTTTGAAATTAGCCTCTGGGGGTGCGGAGAAACTGCGTGGGTATCAACCGGATGTTCCGATAAAGAACCGAATGTTCCGGTAAAATGTTCTCTGATGCAATTCCGGTTCCGTGCGTCCACCTTGTTACAGTCCGGACCGACAACGTGAGCCTAGAGAACGGAGTTGGTAGACGAAGTTCACGACCGGGTAATTTCAAAACTAGACAAAACTTTACATTCCGTGAACAACCTGAAACTGCTACAGCGTCTTTGTTTTTCAGAACGCATTAGATGCAATGTCATTGAACCTAATGCATTCCTCCTCTCTCGCTCCCAACACGGACTGTTTACCTGCATTCAACCACAGCGTGTTCCTTTCGATCCCCCGGAAGTCCCACCCCCGCTCAAACGTGATTCGTCAATGCTACTTGGCTCCCAAACGGAAACCAGCATACAGTTTATACCCCCATTGTAAACCGCTCCCTGCAGACTCTGAATATTATATTCAGAGTCTGCTTATGGAGATTTGGGTTGAAGTAACGAGCAGTCAGCGAAGTTTTTAAGACATATCTGTCAGTATTCATTATGAAACTGAAGCTTGCAGCACCATTTAGCTCTTCGACAGCTGATGGACTAAACGCTGGCACATTATCCACAAGTTACAACATGACCAAAAATGGAGGGATTCTGTCATGACTGTTTAGGATATCCATTATCTTTTAGCCCCAAGATGATGCAGAGTAACTGAGTCACTGAGCTGGGGGGTATTTCACGAAGCTGGCTAAGAAAATCCAGGCTTACTCAAAAAAGCCTGACTTGGGTTAGCGGGCTAACCTACTGCAGCTCAATTCCGTTTCACGAAACTAGATTGCGGCTCAAGAGGTCAAGCTAATCC
>OMLI01101150.1:0-13017 GCA_900302605.1 Rondeletia loricata
TATATATCAAGTTCCAAGTCACTGTATTACAATAGAGGCTACACCTTGGCTACAATAGGCTACTACAAATATTGTGTTGCTTTCTTTCACATTAAAAAAGAATTATTTGGACAATTTGCATCAATGCACCGCCTACCAAAACTGTTGTAGAAGCCAAGCATATATTGGATAACTTTTACATTTTTTCCTTTCTTATCTTTATTGTAAATATAGTCTTAATATCTCTGATCAACTGTAGATGATAATTATTAACCTCTTTCTTTAATAATAATAATAATAATGGATTGGATTTATATAGCGCTTTTCCAAGTGCTCAAAGCGCTTAACAGAAACCATTATTCTTTCATACACATTCACACCGGTGGTGGTAAGCCGTAGCCACAGCTGCCCTGGGGCAGACTGACGGAAGCGTGGCTGCTAATTTGCGCCAACGGCCCCTCCGACCACCACCAAGATCATTCATACACATTCACACGAGGCAAGGTGGGTAAGGGGTTAAGTGTCTTGCCCAAGGACACATCGGCATGTAAACTCAGCAGGAGCAGGAATCGAACCGCCAATCCTTCGATCATTGGACGACTGCTCTACCTACTGAGCTATAGTGTAGTATAGCTTAGTTCCTTGTATTGAAACGTACTTAAAAAAACCAAACACTGTAACGTAACAATAACAAGCCAGTAATCTCACTGCCAGGTTTTAAAAACTGGTCTGGGTCCTCAGCGCTCGAGGCCAGGGTCTTAACGTAGAGATAAACATCAGAGCCGATACATGCGGTATATGAATGCATGAACAGAGTGGAGTGAGCGCCGCTCCCTCCCCCCCCCAACACCACTACACCCCTGTCTACAAACCACTTATCGGTAACTTCCTGTAATCCTCAATGAGCCTTGATTTCTTTGGATTGGGGAGTTTTCAGAATCAACGCCATCCACATCCACAGTTGTAAAGGCAGGAGGAAAAAGACAGCGCTTAACGCTCGCGATCATGCAAGTCCCGCCTATCTCAACTCTCATTGGATGCATAATTTTAACACTCCTATTGGATTGGCGAATAACTGAGGGAAGAAAAAATGGGACTGGGTAACCAGAAAAACGAAGGATTTGAGACCTTCCCCGTAGCCCCTTAGCAAAGGGTCGAATTCCGTAGTTGCTACGGGTAAACCGTAACAGTTGGCACCTCTGCATTATGGGTTCATTCCTCAAACCCTAAAAGGACGATAGCCTAGCCAAGGGTTGAGGTCAACTCGCTTGAGTGGTTTTTATTCTCTTTTGCATGAGAAAAAAAATCACTCATATCAAATCTATGAAGAAAGTGAATTGCAATTTAAATTTAAATTTAATATTGAATGATTTGAAAGTGAATTTACCCCAACCCTGGACTATTACTTTCTTTTGTTCAATCATTCTGACAGTATCGTTGACCCACCTTTAGAGTGATGGTGATGTTGCTCAAGTGGATCTTCATCGGTTGGCCATCAGCACTGAATTCGTCTTCAAGAAAAGGCCCCAGGCTGGTCACGGTGGAGGTCAGCAGCTCTGCCTGGCAGCCTTGCACTCCCAGCTCCAGAAAGCCCACAGACTCAGCCAGAGCGCAGTGGCGACCTGCAGATGGACCCATTTCTGCCCGCATGCACATCGCTGGAGAGCCCCTGATGCCCTGCCTGTCCTGCCCCTGGGCCAGTCCACCTGGAGCTGGAGAAATAAAGGAGAAAACCTCAGCCATCTGGGCATGTTACAAGAGGAAGTTGAACACTGATAGCTACATAAAGGGATGATGGAGTTTATAGTGCAAATGCAATAAAAATTTGTGTTTAACACTGCATCCAGTCCCTGCACACCTTTTGTGTTGTGACTAGATCAGTGTCTTGTTTTTATGTGCACTAAGTTCCAGAATCTTAACCAATATCTCAGGACCATTATGCAACTTCAATATGCATGTACTTGGTATTTTTGTAAAGATAAAACTTGTCATTTACTTTAGCTTCCATTTCTGTGAATGAACAGAGACCACTGGAGCACTTGGAAAATACATTTCTCCTGTTAGCCCAGCTATTATTACTTAAATCTTATGTTCTTTTGGGGTTTAGTGTGACCTCTATGAATGTCACAGACAAAAGTAAATACAACTGTTGGAAATTTACAGTATCCTATCACTTCAAAGCAGGTATAAGAAATCCATGTGCTTTTATGTTAGGGAGGCGTTTCAGGGCTGTGAAACCTACAAAGATGATTTCAACTACTTTGTATTTCAAGAAAATGTAAGTGATCATATATTGCCACTCATAATGATTTGCTGAACATCATCTCCTTTGCAGGTCTTAAAGGCCATTTGAACAATCAGCAAATTAATTAAGCACATTTAACGTCATTTTGCCTAAATATGCACTTCAATGTACATAAGTTCCAACTACAGTGTACATCTACATTACTCAATGTGTAACTATACACTGCATAATGTAGCAGCTACTGCTCACAATAGTAGCAATGAAAAAGGGTCTCTCATGTTTTGAGTGCAAGCATCTTTCTCAATTTCATTTTATGATAGTACTAGGAAAGTGGTACAAATAGCCAATCTCAGTCTGTCACACAGATAATATATTTATGACAAACACAAGTTTTATTGTGAATGTTTTGGTACCATATTTATGCATATTGTTTCAACATAGCAGTAGCTATACTCTTTTATTACGCATTTTATACAATATAAGAGTTGCATAGAGTACTTCAGCTCCAGAGTAGTGCATACTCATACCTTCCAACCTGCCTGTTGTGACTACATATATTGTTTGGCCTCCACCACCATCAAAAGCACCCATCCTTGGTTCACAAAGTGAGGAAAAGTGTGATGATAAAAGGACATGAACAAGAATGAGAGAGAATGAAGTGACTGGAGTCAAATGAAGAAGCGGAGGCCTGAAACGATTTTCCTAGAGGCTGTTGTTCGGAAAGGTTCAGCGTGGCAACGGTAGCCCAGGCTACCTTGTATGAGATCAGCCAGCAGCTCCGACACCCTGATGTTGCCGATCTGCATGGTGTTGAGATTCTGGGCCTCTAGGGCCACCACTTGGTCTTCTCCCTTCACTTCTATGATACAGGCCATCCCACTCAGGACCAGCAACAACACTGAAGACTACAATGAGAACACACCACAATAAGCTCTATATTAGATTTAGGTCTGAAACTGTTTAGTTTTTTCTTTATAAACACTGCTGATATATTAGTGAATTATTATGAATTTCGACAAGCAACATTTTATTTTTCTTGAAACAGGATACAATAAGGCAGATCTTTCTATTTCTTTCAAGGTGTCACTTTTTTAAAGAAAATAATCTCAATCCACTGGCAAATTTTAATTGTTTACCATTATCATTATTTTTAAAAATGAATATTGCTCTATCTATCCATCCAATTCACATGAGCACAATAACTCACCACATCCTGAGCCATGTCCTCAGTACTTTGGGACAGGGAGCTGCTGAGGTCAGCTGATGAACCTCTCTCTGTCCCTGGGGCAGGGCTGCCACGGCTGGCCACAGGACCTGGAGTGCTGTTGGGACGCATGGACTCCATACCTGACTCTGGAACCACAACACAAATGTATGTGTAACGTGTATAATCCAGAATAATTTCTTTGGAAACTACAAGAGACCGCGTTTGAAGCACCTGAGTCCATGAGGACAACAAAGTTGTCACTGGCATCGCTATCCACAGAGAGGTTTTCGTCAGGCAGGCTGCCGTCCAAGATAGCACTGTCAAAGGAATGCTGGGAAGGCGACTGCTTCATGGATTGGAGGCGCATGCTGGCAGCCAAGGAGGGGGATGACTCCTCTGAGCGCTGGACCTGTTCCCTACACACATCACACACACACGTAAGGGACAGCCAGTAAAAGCATGTGGTGCACAGTATGGGTCCCAGACTAACACAGAGCCAACAGCCCAGCAGGAGAGCACAGAGACTTACTTTGCCTGTTGAGTGAACAGTTTGCTCATCCCTGAGCCACGACTCAGCATGCTGAAGGCGTCTTTCGTTATGAAGAATGCCCCTTTGGTCAGGTCCAGAGAGGCACTGATGGCATCTTTGGTCACATCCTTGGTGGCGTTAATGGCGCTGGACAGCTCTCCCTCCAGGCTAAAGGTGGATGGGTCCCGGGACAGGCCAGAGGGATATCCAGGCGAGAGGGGAGGTGAGAGGACAGGGGCATCCTCCTGTGTTATCATCCCCTGCCCTTCTAGCCCCTCCTCCACAGCCTCACAGGCCTCCTCCACAACCCCGTCTTGTTCATCCTGAACAAACACAGTGACAGCTGCATTGATGGAGGTGATGCCATTTCCTACCCCGCTGTCTTCCAGGACTCCTGGATCAGAAGAGTGATGAGTGGGGGACACGTCAGACTCTGTTATGCTGGGGCTGTCCGTCTCTGGGGTATGGGGGACCTCCTCATCTGGTTCAGTGGAGGCTGGTGGCAACAGGAGCCGAAGTTCCACAGAGTCCACAAGGAGGGCAAGACACACTGTGGCAGGTTTTGTCTGCTGGCCATGGGCCTGCTTAGCATCCCGTGTGTCCCGGCCCAACTCTGCCCCCAAGCGGGCCATGGCATCCTTCATCCTCAGCAGGGCCACATACTGGTAGTGGTTGATCCAAATCTTTATTGGAGTGATGGCATGGGCCAGGAAGTGGATGGAGGCCAGCGAAGCCTCCTCCTGCTGAGCCCCCTGCTCTGAAGAGGGCTGGTGGGCTCTGCTGGGACTGGTGGAGGAAGACGATAAACCACAATTAAAGGCAGAGGGCTGGCACATCCACACAGACATGGCAAAGGGCTCAACGAAGGGCTGGGTTCTGCCTTTGGGGCATCGCCGAGCTCCATCAAAGCCCAGGGTCATACGGGATAGACTGAGAGACCAGATGTCCTGGGACCGAAGCTGCTTCCTGTTCAACAGAGGCTGGGGCTCCACCCCTTGAGAGTGCTGGAGGAAGGTGGAGGGAAGGGGGTGGAAGACACTCTTGTCCCTGGGAAAGGGGCAGGGGGGTGTGGGCTGAAAGAAGGGGCAGGCTGCGAAGCTGCCGTAAGTACTGTTGAGGTCAGCTCTGGTGCCATGGGGGCAATGGTGGGTGTTGCTGAGAACCATCTGGGGTACAGTAATACAGAGGGACTGGGGGCGCTCTGGATGGTCCAAGATGGAAGAATCCAAGGGAAATATCAGCTATAGAAAAAAACAAGAAAACTTAAATGTCTGCATACGAACCAACTAATAACAGCCAGAGACTTTTATATGAAATGTAATAAACTCTGATGACAGCAAGAAGGGGCTCCACAAGTATTCCCTAAATTAATCAAGGTAAGGAGTATGTCCTAAATCCCCCAACCAAAAATAACCACTTTAATGTGCAAAAACAGTTGTCTGTCATTTTCACCTTGAGCTGAGCTGCATCCATGCGGATATCTACATGCTCCTCAGCTTTGCTGCAGTCTTGCAAATGGTAGAAAGCTTTGACCTGGTCCAAGGTGTGCAGCAGACCCCTGGAGAACAGATTGATCCACAGCACACTGACTGGGTCCACACACAGCTGGAGGCAGTTCAGCTGGGCATACAGATTTGAGGTGGGCACTGGAAGGAAGGAACAAAGGGGAAGGTGAGAGGATGATGCAGAGCAAATGGCAATGAGTGGACTGCAGTGATCTATTGTGACGTTTTCTTTACGGCGTGGCCGGCGAGGCCGAGCCGTCTAGAACAGTGTTTGTCTGTCTGTATGTATGTACCCCAGAAGTGGACCAATCACAGCTCACGCTGCTACGTGCATGACGTCATGCAACATTGAGGGCAAAAAACACCTTTCTGCTGCTAGGCGCACTTGGGCACACAGGCGGAGCTTACATGCATTTGATAGCACACTCCAGACATTCAGTCTGATGGCGTGGCTTCCCTGTCCAGTCTTTGTCTGTGGCAGGTTGCTGGGGGTGCAGTTTGTAGACAGATGTTTACCTAGCGTTGGCTGGCTGGTTGGCTAGCAGTTGAGGTTGGTTGGCTCAAGGACACTGTCCGATGATAGCTAATGCTGTCTTAGCTAACGTTAGGTAACTCCACAACGTTAGCTAACTATGGATGTGGTTAACGTTAGCTAACGTTAACGTTACAATGAAGCTATAATGTGGGTAGCTTTAGGTTGGCTAAGTTAACGTTGGCTGAATACGGTCGATGTTTTTGAGTTGACTAGCTTTGGCTGCTAGCTAGCTAGCGTTGGGTGGAACTTTGTTTGCAGGCTGCGCACCTAGCGACTTGCCGTGGCTGAAGATTGGACAGGGAAGCCATGCCGTTATTAGACTCTATGTCTTGTTTTCAAAGGAACACATGTGCTCCAAAATTAAAAAACAAGTAGAGATCCGGTACATCCCCACGAATTCAAATATTTACAAGCAACCAAGAATCAGGCATTACGGGGTTCCCATTTGACAGGGACCACAAACACGGACAAATTGAGAACACTGCAAAACTGAGTCTACAATGAATGGAAAATGCGAGGTTTCCGTCTTGTAAATCCGACAAGGCAAAAGCACAAAGACAGGCCTGTATTAATAGGTTGATCTGTGAAAATAACTGAAATTGACCATTTAATCTCAAGTTGCGCATGTGCTGTTGTTTCTGTTTTAAAAAGGTAGCATGACTTTTTAGGTGGATATGCTACAAGAGGGTTAGGGTTAGCCCTGTATCGCCCTGACATGTTTCTTTGCATAGTAAACACAAAAGGGTTAAATATAGGTGATCAGCTCATACCTGAAAAACTGGGGTTGTCAGGAAAGTAGTATTCAGTGAACTGCAGATGGATTGCTGGCACATTGTCTGGCAAGCCCAGCGCTTTTCGGTTACAGGATATTAAAGACTGGGTCTTCTTATTGTGGCGGCCCCCTGTAGACACCTGAATACAGAGGTGAAGAGGTTAGGACAATGATGACCAATATCATTCAATATTGGATTTCATTCTTCAGGCATTTGTTTCATTCAAGACACTACAACAAGTAGAATAGTGAAGTACTCAAGTACTCAAGTGAAGTACTCAATGTGTTGCTCAAAAAGGAACTAAAAATGCCTGGATCAAAACATCAACTACTTCCTGTCACATTACATTACATTATGTCATTTAGCAGACGCTTTTGTCCAAAGCGACTTACAATAAGTAAGTCACATGATGAAATTGGAGAGCCAGAAATTTAAATACTCTCCCATGGGTTTCTCTTCTTCTAGCAAATGGGGAACTACAAGCATCTTAAACTTGAAATAACCTCGGTAATGTCACGCTCTCAAGATGAAAAGGTTCTAAGCGAAACCGCAGAAGCAGCAGGAGTGGAATTTGAAATGGCAGGGGTTTTCTCCATCTCAGCTGAAAGGCAATGGAGCAGCCAAGTGTTGTGAGGTATAAAGGATTATTCTATTCTTGCTGAGGTATTTCAGTGACACTTTAGAATAAAAAAGGTGATGAATTATTACAAGTCTTTTCTACAGAGCAAGGCTCTTGTTTTTTGTACAACAATTATTACATAACTCTGTATCTTTTGTCACAGTTCCCAGTGAGCATAACCATCATAGAATAAGAATATGGCTGCTGTTAGGGAGAACAGGTAAATCAAATGAGTTGATGTTGAAAACTTGCCTGGTGAATGTCCAGGTCATCCATCCTGACCACCACACAGCTGGAGCGCAGCCTCTTCAGTGGCGTCCCTGGAGGTGCTGTGACGGAGTTCCTGCTGGATGCCTGCTCTTTGTCAGAGGGGCTCAACTTTGGACTGGACTGTCCATCTAAAGTACGTATATATGACAGAACAAACTAAGGTGACCCAAACCACGTGAGGCAATTCCGTTTCCTGGCTAGATCATAGACAATGTTCTACAGAATGTTTTTTCTTTTTCGGATTTGTGCACTTTCTTAAGCTGTATATAATATACAACTTTATATTGTTTGTTGCTTACTGTGCTATATGTTGATTGTATGGGGGGCGGGGACACAGCTTTAGATTTTTTTTATTACCGTGTAATATTTTGATATATTAATAAGTTGAGTGATTGTACAGGGATATATACAGTATTTTTGTATGTTGTATTGTGATATTTTTTTTGTTGGTTTTTGTGTCTCAACTGTTTTGCTACTGTGAAAACTGAATTTCTCTCAGGGAGGGAATGAGTGAGTATGTATCTATATCTATGTATCTATGTTTGGTAGTTGTGAAAGAAATATAATTCCCATACCAAGGTAAATCTTGCAACTTATGTTAATGTTGCATTCATACCTTGAACAGTCTTTGCAGGGGAGTCCCTGGCTGGGTGGAGCCCCTCAGCGTGTGGCCCAGGGAACCCAGAAGCCTCTGCTCTCCTCAGGAACTCCTGCAGCAGTTTCCCAGCCCACTGGGCCTGTGCCTCCATGGCTCCACTATGGCGCTCCCAGTGTCGACATCCATCGGCTGGAGTAGAGCAGTATCAAGAAGGCAGTTATGATCTAGCAATACAGTATTCTAGGCTTAAGACAAAAGGAGACAAGGCTTTTACCATCAGGGCACATAGGCTTTGGAAGGCCCTGCCTGAGAAGCTTATGTTACCAGAATCTTTGTTGGCTTTTAAAATCACTACTTAAAACTTATTTTTACAGACTTGCCTTCTTGTTTTAATTTGTTTTAGTTGGGTTTTTAGTATGATGTTTGCTTTTACTTGATTGTTAAAGCACTTTGTAATCTTTGTTTTTAAAAAAGTGCTTGACAAATATTGTTATTATTCAACTGATATGTATAAATGTTTCCTGTTCCCATTTAGCTTACTTAGAAGAACATAAAGTTTCACCAACAAGTGGAATAAAAACATGCATTTTTTAATACTTTTTGTCATTGACCATAATAAGACCAAGAACCTATCCAACAATGATCATGTAATAATCTTACAGTTTGCGGTGCTGATGGGATCGAGAGCTCCAGAGGCAATTCTGGTGTTCTACATTCTACACTTCAGGAATTCCACTGAGAATAATGGCACTAGGCACGCTCTCCCAAGCCATTAATCTGCTTGAATAGTAATCCTTCTTACAGATGGTCCTGGGTGAATTCTGTGGTTTCAGTAGGAGCACTAAAGAGCCCCAGGGTAGTCAGCAGTTAAATTACGAGCAGAGAGGCTGAAAGGACCAGTCATCAGACTCACCTGGTCTGTGGATGGGATAGTAGTCAAAACCCAGCTTCCTGAAAGTCAGCTGCATGGCACCCTGCGAGCCTGGTGCAGGAGGCTCATCTATGTAGCATCATATGACAGGGGTTAAAAGTCAGCTTTAAAGATAATTATGGTTCAAATGCTTAACAATTCAATGTATTTCATGGATTACATTGACCACACAATCTTACTTTTAACTAGCTGAAGCTGAAAATGAATTTAAAAAATACCAGAGTAACCAGAGAGCTAGGGCTACATGCCGATCATTTTGATGGCGTATGTTGAGTTATCCAACTAACCGGGGTCCACTGAAGAACTGTCATTGCATATGTGCAAGTCCAAGCGGGATATGAAGGTGTGATAAGAAGACTCCTTGACATCATAGAGCTCAAAGTACTGACTGAGGTTGCTGGGGGCACCAGTAGGAGGGGGTGGGGGCTCTGACCATAGGGTGTGGATGCCAGGAGATGGAGGAGCAGTCTACAACATAGAAGAGGTAGAAGATCTACATTACCAATCAGATTTAACAAAATTTACAAAACAAATCTTAAAGGGGCACATGTATAGGAAAGGTTTTGCACAAATTGATTTTGTTCAAGAGTTATTAAGAGTTAATGGGTTTGAATTTGTCCTTAAGTGTTATCATGAGAGGGTGAATAACTGATAAAGAAATCAAATGAAGCCTCAGGAGGGATACTGATGAGTTTTCAAGTTACGTTGTTTTATATACTCGTTTCTATAATATCAGCAACAACAACAACAATAATAATAACAATAATAATAATAACAATAATAATGCTTTGTATGGCACTTTTCAAAACAGTTATATACTTATTTTAATAAAGTTGTATTTCTAAACAAAACATCCAATCAATTAAATCCCATGTTGAAAACGTTTCTGGGGGAATTAATGACACCCAAGGTAGGAACAAAATAGAGTTCAGATGTTTTAAGGTTGGTATTCCCCTTGATTTCCCCTTTAAACATATACAATATGTAGTTAAGTTTTCTTCAATAAATGATTAAATTCATAATTATTTTCAATTTATTCTGAAAACATCAATAAGGAAGGCAGAAAGGGGGCATGACCTGCAGGGATTCAGCAGTCATGCTCTTCCTCTGCTGGGCAGACTTCTCCATGGCCTCACTGAGAGATTTGGCATAATGGATGATAGCTTTGAGCTGAGAGTCCGTCAGCACCCATAACAGGTCGTCCAGAATGAAAAGCAACTTGGATGCCAGCACATGACAGTCTTTGACCTTGACAGAGCCATGGAGAATAAAAGGTTTTTAACAAAGAATTTCTGATTTAGATCATGTTCATGATCTTTAAGCAATTCTATGACAGATCTAGTTGTGCCTCAACCTTTTATGATAATAAATACTTTTTATAGGACTTAAATTAATGGTAGAAACTCTGCAGCAATGTGACACAGTCTTACTCTGCGTTTGAGAGCGATGCGAATGCGTCCCTGGTTGGTGATGAGGCGTAACGGGGTACTACCTAGGTCCTGCTCCTCACTCTCTATGGCATCAGCCTCGATTCGCAGACTCTGCCAGTTAATTTCCTTGAATGTCAACACCTGAGTGAGAGAAAACAGACATTTCAACCTGGAGTCACTGTGGCTGCTAAAGACCAAAACAATTGGCCTGATTAAATGATTTACTGCAGGCCTGATGGACACACACTGTTTCTGTGGCAGGAACATTGCATACGGCCAAGCATTACATAGATCCAGGCAGACCAGTGGTTAAGCTGGGTGAGAAAAAAAGGGGGGAAAGTGTGCTGCGCGGTACCTCTCCTCTCTTTGGGTCGGTGATGCGGGTGTAGCGGAGGTCACTGCGCTGCCATTTGGGGTTGAGGCTGTTGCCTTGTAGCTGCCAGAGCTCAAAGGAGGCGTGGAAGGCACGGGCCTGCACCTTGATGGTAATGGAGTTGATGACAACAGACATGCCCTCCACCACCTTCTCAGCAAAGCCATACTCGCTGTAATTAACAAGCAATATGAACATGAGCAAAGGTGATGGGTTGACCATGTATAGGACACACAATATGTAGTATTCAACATCAGATATGTCCTTGGCTAAAGGATAAGTTTTAAGAAAAACTGCCAGGTTTACCTCTGGCCTGCTGTGATAGCTATAGGGGAGGGGCCATTAGGTGGACGCGGTTCTTCACATGTCCTCATCTCTACCTCTACCTTATCCAAGAACTGCACACAGGAGAAAACAGTAATACTTAGCATACATTTCAATAAGTATGAATAGAGAAATAGACAGCCTAACCTTTGCAAATTATATCAGAGCAGAGACCACACCCTGTTATCTATTTTGTTAAAGAGCAGTATAACAAAAGGTAAAACAACAATGGAGAACAGGTCAGGTTATTGTTGTATAAAAAGATAGAGGGAGAAACTGAGTATTGCAGAAATGTACAAAGAACTCTGGAGAAAGTAACAATAACATATAACATTCTTACCAAGCAGATGGGGCTTGTTTTCAACTTTGTCCATTGAATCTGGAAAAGACAAGACAGCAGGGGACAACTGAGTCAATCATGAACTCTTGCCACAGCATTCTGACACAATGTTTATCATTCACTGTGTAGGCACAGTAAGCATCAAGCTCCCATGAAACATCACCACAAGGGCGACAACAATAACTGCATTACTGCCATACTATGAAATTCTGAGGCATACCAAAGAGTTGGGAAGGTTACTGCTGTAATAGTATAGACTTGGCTGAATGCATGGCAACACCACAAACCTCACCTTAAATCTGTTACCGCAGTGCATAAAATTCTATACCATTACAGCCCTTATCATCATGCCATGCATTTAATAGTCTTCTGTAATACCAACGTTTGCACTGTCAATGCACTGTCTAACTAGAACACTATTTTAATGGGCAAGGCAATAATATAAGGCAATCAAACAAACTGTCTTAAAGATATGACATTAATGGGAACATTTGGGCAACACAAACAAGCCATCCAGCTAGCTCAATGTACACCACCTGCCTGAATCTCTCAGAATCCCTCTAGCCTTTTGTGTCTCTCTGCATCACGGCTCGCCTCTCTGTTATCTACAGCCAGTGGTGGTCTGGAGAATCACACTGACCTCAGCGGTGTGTCTAGGTAATGCTCATCTGTGTGGTGCTGCCACTGCTCATTTCCTCTATGGCTCTAATGGCTCTATGGACTTAACCTACCCTGATTTTCAACAGCAAGCTCTTCAACATTAATAGATAGAATACTCTTGTTCTGTCTGAAAATGAAATATGAGCAATTAGGGCTGTTGCGGTAACCGCATCACCGCGATTGTGTCAAGGCACCCGCGGATGGAGAACAAGCCACCGCTACCGTTTAATTTTTTAGGAAAGAAGAGAAGTGCTTGAATGAGAGAGAGAGAGAGAGAGAGAGAGAGAGAGAGAGAGACACAACAGTTTTTAAAAAACGGGAACGTTTCATCTTTGCGTTTTAAAAAACATCTGCGTTCATTCATACGACGATCCGCGTGCACACGGATCCGCATAAACGATTGAAAACGCTGTAGTATGCCTTCCAGGCATACTACAGCGTACTAAGGCTACATACTAAGGCTCCGTCCTTCAGTCTGCAACTCTAGAAAAGGATTCAGGAGATAACAGGAGGCGTCCTGTCCTCCAGCTTAAAACATAACATTACACTTAAGTGGAGCATGTGAGCGGAGTTGAGCTGTGTGTGTGTGCGCGTGCGTGCGTGTGTGGTCATGTGCGCAAAGTGAAACTTAAGCTTGGCAGAGATCACGTGATTATGGGTTGAGTCATTATGGTCCTCATCATTCCAAACCAGAGAAAC
>OMLI01101151.1:3293-13580 GCA_900302605.1 Rondeletia loricata
GGCCAATCTGCACAAAACTTGGTAGGCCTACACATAATCTATGGAACAATATCTACAATTCCATCTCTGCAAAAGTTTTAAAAGTAAAAAAACAGAGCCACTATGAGCCAATGAATATTGCGGAGGGCGTGCCATCTCCAAACTTTGTACAGTGGTACACAGGGTGGCGCTATAACAAGCTACAATGCTTAAAAGTGGCTCAAATTTAAACAGGCATATCTCATGCCCCATTTGAGCTACAGTAATGAACTTTTGTACATGTTTTCATCTCCTCGTGCCAAACAAGTTTCCCATGAGGACCTATAAGCTCTGCAGATTCGATTTTCTGCAAATTAGACTTTAATGAAAAATGCTTAAAATGCTTGGTACAATTTCTGCACCAATATCAAAAATCCCAGCATAAGTAAATATTGTATGTCAAAAGACAAAGGCACAAAATTATCTTTCCTTTGGATTTCTTGGGTCAATACACATCGAACCATATAGGACACGCCAATATCTCTTAACTACATTTAAGGTCCTGTTCGTCCAGTACATTATATACATACATGCCTCACTTCACACTGCACAACGTACTAATGACCAATGACCACATGGTAGCTCAAATGTGGCTATGGCGTGTTGCACTTGTTGCCTTTAATGCGCTTGTTGCACTTGCTGCTTGGCCCCTGGTATTGCTGCTTGCAGCTATATTTATTATTATTATTATAAATTCCTCCGCTAAAAGTATCTGGAGCTCAGAAACTGTAAGACCCACAGCAACCAAACTTGGCAGATAGGTTTGAATGGTCACCCACTACTCTGATTGGCCAGATGGTGGTGCTATAGCAAGCCACTGTACGTTTTGGCCAATAACGTCTGAACCGTTAGAAAACTAATTATATTTCCCATAGATACCTTGGGTCAAGCCAAGTCAGATGCACATACTGCAGTCAATTTCCGCCATATTGTGTTTTACGAAAAACTTCTTCAATTGTTGACTTTTTGCCTCAAAATTTTGCTCACAGCACTATCAGACCAAGCTAGACAAAGATTCAATTTCCCCCCCTGATCGGTTTAACGACATGGCCACAATTAACTAACGAATTTGACCGGGAACATCGCTAAGCAGAAAAATGGCCATAACTCGACTGTGTCCAATATTCACGAAACTTGACACTTATATTGAGTAGTGGTCAACAACTATGTGTGCAAAAGCACTTTAAAATTGTCTAATAGGGGGCGCCACACCTTTGAAAAATATACAATTCAAAATCCAAAATCTGGTGCAAATTACTTCAGGTGGGTGTGGCCTATGACATTTTAGCTTATAACTTGTCTTGTGATTTGACGATTGCTACGAAACTTGCTGAGCTCCTCTGTAAAACTATTTGGAACATTCCTACAAAGTTTCATCCCAATCGGTGAAAGTAAGGCCGAATGGCAATGATAATAACCAAATATCTCATAGACATCCATTGTATTTATGTCAGCCACTGAAAACAGTAGAAACTCTTCAACTTTCTAAATACTCATTATGGCACAGTGATCAACTGCATAATATTTCAAAATAACGACTTTCAAAGTTTGAGTTATATAATACATTGATGTCAATGAGCTGTATCCACTTCCATTGTATACTTAGGCATTGTTCACAGAATAATCTACTTTCAAGTTTTTAAGTGCTAACTATGAGTTAGCACTTAAAGTTTCTTTTCTTCTTATTTTCTTCTTCTAAAAGTCATTTTCAGTCATATTGGCGTGTTGTGCTCGGACCCCTACAATTGCCGCTTGCGGCTATATTTGTTCTTGTTTTTAATGTATTTCATGTCTTTTATAGTTGTCATTGTTTCATCTCACCTGCCCAGGAACTACAGTTGAAAATTAGCCAAGTTGGCTAAACTGGCACATTTACAGAAATGTATATTAATGTGCATTGTCCCTGTAAATCAAAACTGAATAAAGTAAAAGTAAAAGTGTAGTATTAATACATTCTACAATAAATATGTAATCAATCAAACTGCATCATATCCATCAAATCAGAGGTGGACGACACTGACTGGACCAGATCCCATATAAAAGGAAAATATCGGTCCTGTATATTGGCAAACAGATATAACGGTCTAACCCTAATATATACACAAATATCACACATCAAGCGAAATCCAATGACACTTACCAGCCTAAGCTTTATGAACCTCTCTCTTCTGTTTGTCCATTTGTCCAGAGGTTTAACTTTGTGTCTCTGCCCACCGACGTCCTGGAGATCGAGGTGAAGGACAAGTTTGCCAAGAGTCGGCCGATTATCAAGCGCTTCCTCGGGAAACTCTCTGTGCCTGTCCAGAGGCTGCTTGAGAAACATGCCATCGGGTAGAACAGAGATACACACACACGATACACATGCATACAAAGACGTTTGGTTTCAATGTTGTTGTTTTTTCCACTGGTTGCATTTCTCCCCCTGCCCTCCACTTAACGGTCTTGTTTCGTGTCTCTCTCTCATTGTCTGTCTCTCTCTCTGTCTCTGTCTGTCTGTCTGTCTCTCTCTCTCTCTCTCTCTCTCTCTCCCTGTTCGTCTGTAGGGATCGTGTGGTGAGTTATTCTCTTGGTCGCAGGTTGCCAACAGATCATGTCAGTGGCCAGCTGCAGTTCCGCTTTGAGCTGACCACCTCTATTCACCCAGGTAGATTTAAATTCAGACATTTTATTAAACCTGCTAGCTCCCTCTGTACGGCCTTAAAGAAATCCCTTGACATTTATAGTCATAGGCATTTATAGGCCAATATATAGGAAAATTGTTAGAACTTTGGGACTCTTGCTAAACTAAACCAACAACAGCCAGGGGAGAAAAGAGTACCAAAATATCCTACTCAAGTAGAAGTACTACTGTTGCTTTGCTAAAATTCTACTTAAGTTGTAAAAAAAAAAAATATTTGCACACCTGTATGTATGTGCCAGGTGTGTCGGAAGGGAAACGGTAGAATCAAAATAAGTCTTCACTTACACTTACGTTTCGGTCATGCGACCCAGATATGATGAAATCTTTAAATAAAGCTCTTGTAAGTGAAGACAGTGTGTGGGAGTCAACAGATTTAAATTTTACTTAAGTATAAGTAATATTACTGTTGTAGGCAGCTCCTTAAAATGTACTCGGAGTTAAAGGTACCGAATTACTTTAAACATTGTTCCATATGATCTTTCCCATGCAAACAGAACAGGAGGACAGAGAGTGCAATATGTGATGTTGCACGTTATTATAGACAATCCATACACGATGCGTATGGAGAGCTAACAAAAATTTTACATTAATGGATGCAATATGAAATGTATTGAAGTAAAATACTTCAGTTAAAACATACTTAAGTAAAATTACTGACTTCAAAAATATTTACAAATGTACAAGTACACAAAAAAGCAACAACATTAAATGTAATTTGTTACTTCTACCCTAGGCAGCAGCTTGTTAGCATTAGCATCCATTCAAACCAATGGATACGGCTAGTTGCAAGATAACTTTAGACAACTTGCAACTAGCAGTTCCCATTACTTTAGTAAACAAACAGTTTTAGGGCACATAACGTTTTTTTTACAATATGACAAATGCCTGACAATGAAAAATAACTCAAAATAATTCAAATAGTCAAAGTAGGCCTTTCTTTTTAACTCTCTAGTAATTTTGTTTATTGAATACAACCATACCATGGTTTTTAGATCACTTGTGGTCCAGTTCCTCAAAACTACTTATTTTAGTTTTAATTATATTGAGAGAGGAAATAAATATCACATATCCCATTTAAAGAGGAAATAAGAGTACCATGGTGTAGTCTATCCATTATGGATAGGATAGTTCTCCTCCATCAGTTAAGTGGATTGTTCTCCTCTTAGATGACGAGGAGGTCTCCCTGGTCATAGAGCCAGCATGTCCTGAGGCGGAGGTCCAGGAGGACTTAGACCACAACGCTGATGTGCCTGATGATAACACTCTAAGCCTGGGACCCGACATGCCTGACCTCCCCTTGGACAGCACTCTAACTAACCTGGAGACCTCCAGCCAACCAACCTCTCCAGCTGCGGTCTCTACACCTGAGGAAATCCATCCTGAGGAGGAGGAGGCTGAGGAGACACCTGAGGTGGAGCAAGGAACCATGGAAGAGGAGAGCATGGTGAGGGAGGCCCACCCATCTACTGACCCCCAGATGGACCCAGAGGATGGGGGCTTGGCTGAACAGGAGGAAGAGGACACCGGAGAGGGGAGAGAAGAAGGAAGAAGGGAGGAGAGTGAGCAGGAGGAGGATGAGGAGGAGCAGAGAGGAGAGCCTGGACCCCAAGCTGAGGAGGAGGTGACAGGAGCTGTGGAAGAAGAGGAGGCTCAGGAGAAATTACAGTCAAAGCCGGACTCTGAAAATCATGTAGCAGTATCAGAGAATGATGGGGCTGCTACTGTGGAGGCTCATACAGAGGGAAACACCAGCTCCCAGGAAGCTGCTGTAGAAACAACAGGGGGAGCCGTGGAGGGGGTGGGAGAGGGAGAGGGAGGAGGCTGCCCCCCCTGCACCTGCCAGTCTCACTTCTCAAATTGCAACTCCCATGCTCCTCTGCGGCGTAAAAACCGTCCCTGCTCCCTCCCAGTGTCGGAACTGGAGACGGTGATTGCGTCGGCCTGCGGCGAGCCGGAGACACCCCGATCCCATTACATCCGAATCCACCACCTCCTCCACAGCCTCCCCTTGGCCCAACACCAAGCTCCCAGCCAAGAGGAGGAGGAGACTGGGGAAGGAGAGAGTACCACCACCACTCAAGACACTATCTCCACATCACCAACACTTAAAACCTCCAAAGACGGAGAGGAGGAGGAGTGGCAGGAGGACGAGGAAGAGGAGGAGGATACAACCCAGTCTCCTTCTCAGGTATGGCCAGTGGTAAATAAAAAGGTGGGTAAACTGTGACCTCCAGTTGGTGATCATCATAAGAAAACAACCACCAACAGAAACAAAAATCTATTATATTTTCAGAAAAGCAAAATGTAGGCTTTCTTTTCCTGAAAGGGGCATTAGGTAATCTATGACTTCTATCAGCCTTTATCGGCAAACAGTAGGAATTGCAACATCATCAACAGGTCTCTGGCACAGACCCCCCCTGCCCCCTCAGCACCTGGCCAAGTAATGTTTGTGTTATGAGGCAGTAAAAACCTTACTCATTGCCCCCTTAAATATTTATGTCTTTGATGGTGTTACAGTGTGTTCCTGTATATTCTGTATATTCCTCCAGGTCCCCGAGTGTCCGGGCCCCTGCTGCCATCGCTCTTTACCCCGCAGCCTCTCCATCGAGCGCCTCTCTGAGCTCAACCAGATCCTGGTGGGCGAGAGAGGAGGAGGAGGAGGAGGAGAGGGAGGAGACAGGAGGCTCTCTTCCTCCTGCCCGGGGAGCGAGGAGGGGAATTCTAATAACGGAGGAGGAAGAGGAGGTGGGGGGAGCACCTCCAGACCTCCGGGCGAATGCGAATTGTGCGACAACTCCTGCTACAGCACCTCCTGCTACAGCACCTCCTGTTACAGCACCTCTTGCTACAGCAACTCGGGCTACGAGGGGAGGAGTCGCTTCTGCAGCCACACCCGCCTCTCCTCGGTGGACAGCACCCGACTCTCCGGCAGCACCGTGTTCTCCTCCCAGGATGAAGATGAAGACGAGGAAGAGAACAGCGCCTTCGAGTCAGTACCAGACTCCATCCACAGCCCGGAGAGCAGGGAGGCGTGCGGGGCAGGAGGAGAGAGGAGGATGGGGAGGTGGAGGGAGGCCAGGAGAGGAGACCATGGGGAGCCAGCTGTGGCGGGGCCCAACGATAGAAACAGCATCGGTGAGGAAAAATATTAACTTCCTATGGAATTCCTGCTGGAAACCGCTTCAATCCCTGTTAAGCCTTGCTGCACTGGTTTTAAATGAGATCAGAATAGAATACGATTTGAAGTGTCTTAACATTTTCTTAAAAAGGCCTGCTTGATCTGGTGTACTCATAGATTTTTGGAGTTTTTTAAGCTTATTCCATGATTTCAGCCAGGTTGGACATATACAACTTGTTTTTTATTCTTTTTTAATTAAATTTTATTGCATGACCATGTCTTGTCTGATGCTTTATCAAATCTAATGTATTGGTTTGAGAACCACAAATATAGTTGCTCATTATATCTGAGCCAATGATGATGAAGAAGGTGTACAATGTTTGTTTGTTTGATATGACATATATCTGATGTGATGTTTTATCAAATATATGATTTCTACAGTTGACCAACACCTTCCTTTCATTCAGCTATCACCAACTATCATTTCCCCTCCTCCCTCTCTCAATCCACAGTCACTTCCTTCAGTATCTCCTTACTTCCTCTGACTATGTTGTTGAAACTGATTAAACTAATACCCAATCAATAATGGTAATAATAAATGATAAAATACAATATAATTTTTTCCCTCAGGGATTAATAAATTACAAATCTATCTATCTGTCTATCTGGTGAATAACAGTGTGGATGTGGCTTAAAGATCTTTGCCTGTGGCTACAGGCAGGTCCGGTGAAGGAAGGAAGGAATTATTTTCTTTTCTACACATTTTCTACAAAATCAACCATTCCCCATGAATTCTCCATGGCCACTCAGCAGATCATCACAACTATTTATATGACTTGCAATTTTCACCTGTTCCTTTACCGGTTAAACAAATTACCTTGCAGTTATTTTCTGAAGAAATGGCTCCAAATCCAGCATTTATGGTTGAAATAATCATAAAACACTGCTAAATCCTGGAGGGGACAACTGTTGGAGCTGTGGTTTAGGCTGAGAACACACTATACAACTTTCTGGCCAATTATAGCCAAGATTTGGCCAATTCGCTTATTTTATGTCACTTTGATTTGTTGCACTTCATGGTTTGAGAGTTTAACCAAACTTCTCAACTTCTACAGATTTAAGAGTCTTGCAGGAAAGGGTTCTTTCTCTTACATAGGAGCTTCTGAGTGGAATGGATTGGATCTGGCAATAAAATCTACTCCCACTCTGAGAGCTTTTAAAAAGTTAACTAAATTATGGCTGATGGATAAGGTTCCTATGTAGTTTTGTATGTACAGAATTTTATACTAGAGTTGGGCGATGTTGCCATAGTCAGATCGTCCAATCGTCACTCTGTGCGATCGCCGATGCACGATTCTATCGCACTGTGCACTGTGATTGGCCCGCTTCGTATTTCCTCCTACCTGTATCCGGTTGATGTCCGCCGATTTTGCTTGCACCACCGTAGACACCAACGCTGTAGGTACGGCGTAGCTTCGACGCAGAAGTATAATTTACCCTTTAATCTCATCGTCAAGTATGTGTTCCCCAAATCCAAGTGGTTATCAAGTGTGTGTGCCTCTATGACACAAAATGGAAAAAACCTGCAAATGCCCATCATTAAGGGATGCTACATACTAGAGGGTTATCAGGCTGATTTGCACCAGATTTGTCAATCCCAACAATAGGAGGGGAAACCCAGATCGGAGGCTTGATCAGGACCGACTGTCGCCAAAGATGATCTAGTAGTGTGAGGTGTTTACAGATTAAATCTTAACAGACTGATCTGAGCGGCCATGTTTGATATTTACAACCCGACATCTGCAAGGTCCTGAACAAGTGCTATGGTGTGTGGGGATCATTTATACCTGGTATTAAAATGCAATCTGAGGGGTCACGTGACCACTCGATGGCGATGCACATGTAGTCTTTCGTCTCTGCTCGTATTACCATCTAACTTCATTAATACTCACTACTTTATCGACTGCTATATACGAAGCTAACCATGAACACGTCTTCTGTCAAGGACAGTCATAAAAGTTAGAGGTTGAACAATCTCCGATCAAGAGGAAATTTAAAGATTCATCCATCTCAAAAGAGGACCTTGACGCCGCCATTGCTAATGGTATCAGGCTAGCTCTGCAGGAACAGCAACGCACCCTGGATGCAGCTGTTACATCAGCCGTCAAAGATGCCGTGAACTCTATCCTAACTCCTCAGCTTCGCTCAATCAAAGTAGACATTGAAAAGACTAATGAGTATGTTCGAGGTTTGAGAACAGATATTGAACACCAAGCTAAGGTAGCCCAAAAGACCCAGAACCGTGTTGATACCATTCAGCTAGCTGTGCACACGGATAGACAAAGCATTGTTGAACTTCAAAGGCAGGTGGAACAGCTCACACGGAAGACGGCTGACATGGAAGACAGGGCTCGGAGAAATAATGTGTGTCTGGTAGGCTTGCCAGAGTCGTCAGAGGGCTCTGATGCTGCGGGCTATCTGAAAGCTAACTTAGCAAAGTGGATTCCCTCCCTGGCAGGCCGAGGCATCGAAATCGACCATGTCCACCGCATATATAATGGCTACGAGCAAAACAGCAACCACCCTCGCACCCTCATCTTCCTTCTATTGAGATGGCAGGACAGGGCCGCCATCCTGAGAGAAGCCAGGAAGGAATACCCTGTGAAATACAACCAGTCTACCCTTCTGTTTTTCCCAGACTACAGTGCCCTGACTACAACCAAGAGGAAGGGGTTCAATCCAGCTATCAAGAATGCGCACGCCATGGGTCTGCAGCCTTTCCTAATCTACCTCGCCACTCTCAAGATGGAACACGGCGGCAAGAAACTGACATTCCGGAAAAAGCAGAAGATTTAATCCGGCCATTGAAGCCACCGCAGCAACCACACCAACCCGAGTCCTACGCCAGTGCTGTGCGGTGCGACCCGGCGACCGAGATGACAGCAGGACCCGTCCGATCTCCACACGCCTTGCGGCTCGACCCAGGGGATTCTACCGATCCGGCGATTGAGGATGTTGACACGGTGGAAATTAGGGCTGAACGATATATTGTTTCAACATCGACATCGCGATGTGCGCATGTGCAATAGTGACATTGTGAAAGGTGCGATGTAAGGCAAGAAGTCTGATTAAATGGTTTCTCGGTTAAGCAGGCGCTTAATGCTACTGTGCGTGCAGTGGAGCATGTGAGCGGAGCAGAGAATGAGTGGAGCGGAGCATGAGCGGAGCGGGAGGATTTTGAATGGAGCGTGGATCGGGTTTCCAAAAAGTCGGAGCGTCGGCCTTCTCTCCCGCTCCAATTTCGCTCCGGTACCGCTCACACGAAATGATAAGAATTGAGAATAAAAATAGCTATTCTATTGGGATAGCCTTAAAGTATCTCTTCAAGGCAGAGTTACAACAGTTAAGATGAACGTTTTGCCAAGAATAAATTTCCTGTTTGCTGCAATTACCCCACCACGTAAATATTTCGATGATATTAACTCGATGGTCTCGAAATTCATATGGGAAGGCAAACGCCCGAGAATCCGTCTCACAACTTTGCAGCAGCCCAAATTATCGGGTGGGCTGGCGGTCCCAAATTTGAGGATGTACTATCTAGCCTTTCAGATTCAAGCTTTACGTACTTGGATGAATCCAGATTCCAAAGTACCTTGGAGGTCAATAGAGGCAGGTCTGGCCAGCCCACATAGATTATAGGATTTACTTTTTGTCTCGCCCCCGGAGCGAGATTTAGGGATTACATTTTCTGTCTGTGTGATGTCCGGGAAAAGTTTTTGAATGGAGCTTTATCCATTTCCACCAGCAGATGTCGCACTAGCATTGCTGGAGCATCTTGTGGGGGCTCTTCTTCCTGTCCTCGTGGCCTGTCCTATAGTATTCTCTGTTTAATAACATTATAGTCTATAGGAGCTACCTGGATGCACCAAAATATACTATTATAGACAATAGTATCTAGGATAATGAATGTGACTGGTCTCCTGCATATAGTAGTCAAGTTGTTTATACTACAGAACTGTGTGACCACATAAATGACTGTCTTCTGCATGCTGATGATTGATTGATTGAATTTATTTGATAATTCATAAAAGATACATATAAAACTGCCCAGCAGGAATACATACATTTAAAAATCATCGAGGTTAAAAACACAATAAAGCCAAGAGGCTTATTTCCATTGTGGACCTCTGGGGGACATTTGGACATCATTATATGTGTATAGATATTTCTCTCTCAATACTGAATAATAGTACTGTACAAGATAAAATGCATATTACCGGTACTCATTCATTTTACATTAACTCATCTTATAACACAGAACGTATGTAAATCATATCTCCTAAATTGTTTTATCATACAAGTTACTTAAGCTGCATACCAAAAACATTATGTAACAATAACTCTGAGTGATTGATCTCCAAATTTAATTTAAAAAAAAATATATAGTTTATTCTTAGACTACATTTGTTTT
>OMLI01101153.1:0-18790 GCA_900302605.1 Rondeletia loricata
CTAGGGGTGTGGTGCCATCCCGGACTTTAAAACGAGAGCGGCAGCCAAGTTGCCCCACGACTTTTACGAGAGAGAGAGAGAGCAGAGCGAAAGAGCAGCCCTCCCTCTTTTCTTCCCTGTGACTCAGTCCTCTGGCCTCCCTCCCTCCCTCTCTCTTTTTTCCCCTTTACTTTGCTCTCACAAGTCCCCTTTCTGTTCCATCTTCTGTTCTTTCTGTTGTCTGAAGCTGCACTTAGTTCACAAGTAACCCTAATTCTCTAGCACAAGCGACTTTGCAGCCCTAACGTAGCTAAAAGGAAGTTTTGTCCTCCTCCTCTTGCTGAAGTGGCTCCACTGGCTTGCCCTCACAGGAAGGCTCGCTGCTTCTCTCAGCGCACGGCCGGCTCACTGCAGCCTATCTGCAGGAGTTAATAATACATGAGGCTGTTTTGTGTGACACACACCCACAGCTCATTCATCTCAGGTCAGCCTTGATAAGCAGCGCAACGACACAAAAGTGAGATACACCTTGAGCCGGCGTCAAAGTTTCCCATTCATTCACTCCACAGGATTTTCTTTCTACCCGGTAAAGCCCCTTGCAGTTATTTTCCATCATGGTTTACGAGTCATAGATCCTCCAAGGCCAACCCCTTTCTCCCCCAGTGTTTATACTGAAGCCATGCGTCCCATTTTATTTTCCCCTCACAGAATAACCCACTCATTAGCAATTCATTATCATTATGTAACTTCACCACCCTTCTCTAAATGCTAATTGCTTCCTTATGCCTGGTCGCCATAACCAGTGCCAATAAGCTTCCCAGAAGCCTGTATAACTGGATATCGTGTGACCACCAACCGAGGAAAGATCTCCAAAATACCAACTGTCTTTTTTTTTTATCCCTCTGTCTCTACATTTCTGGACAGACCCTGTTATTAAAATAGTGAGGAGCCTCAAGGGAAAATGTCTCCTCAAAGTGGACCAAGCCCAAACTGAGAGCGTCACTTTAAACTCAGTCATCTCGTTTTTTTCCAAAATCTGTCAAAGAGCCATAATTATAACTCTCTCTCTCTCTCTCTCTAATTGTGTGATCATCAGTAAATTCTTCCGTCAGTTGTTCACCTGGTTCTCGGGTTTAAAGTAACTCTCCTTTTGTATTCAGCGTTACCTCAGAGCATGTGGCTAGACTCTCATTATAGAGCTGTGCACGCCCTTGACATTGGACGGTATCCTCCCTCACTAAACAAACCACACAACTCCTGACCCAAGCTGCAGAGATATGCACACAACACCTGCATGCATCAAGCTCCAGAGATCAAAAGCATCGCGCTGCGGGCAAAACGGTATTGTGTTTTCGCGTTTTCTGTTGCCAGAACATTTATTTGAGGCACAGCAGAGTAAGAGTGTCGCTTACATCCCTAACGCCATGCAGTAACCCAACACCGAGACCGGCGTCACGGTTGCACAGCGATGGCAATGCAATGCCACACGCCAACCGTGTTCCATAAAAACAAAACAGAAATAGACCTTACAACCTAGACCGCCTAATTCTTGCACAAAGTGAAGTCACTGACTGGCCCAGTCGCAACAAAGGAGAGACATGATCATGAGGTTTAACTACGCCATGTTGAGGGTTTGGAAATGTCAACCAAATTTCCAATGCCTTGGAAACTGGCAAATGAAATCAGTTACAGTGGAGAGTGAGCAATGGGAATAAAAGAGAGCAGTACAGATGTCTGGCATAAATTCATTCCACCACTCCTTCATGGGAGGAGTCAGCCCACTCCTACTCTCTTCACACGGTATGTTTGCTCAGTGACTCCCATCTTGCGATACAGGCGCTGCACTCTAAAGCTATAAGCCTAATACCACCTGACAATATAGTCTCGGTCTGCTTTGTAAAAAAGTCCTTTTGAGTTCAGTCAAAATGCCAAAAATAATTAACTGGAGCCACGACTGACATCTTCATAACAGCACAGGTAGGTTTTTAGGTAAGCAATGACAGGAATGTCAGAAATGTTTTTAATCCATAATCTTCCAGTTGTACAAAAGCATACTGATGATGGGAGTGGCACTGGCCTCAGGTGGCATGCATCACCCAGGAGACCAAACTCCACTTCGTTTAACCCCCTTGGAGCATCACCAAGTGCAATACAAAGCCTAAAATGATCCATTCTTGTAAAAAACAACCTACCGTCTGGTTGTCTCGCACACAAACAACAGCAGAAGTCCATCTTCACTCAGCGCGTTCTCATCTTTTAGAGAAAATACTGAACTGCCAAAGAGTCAAATCTGACCTCACGACATTGTGCGCTGATTAAAACCAGGGGGCGTGCTGGAAAAAGCATGAAAAAAGAAGACCGGAGGCAAGGCTGGGAAATAAAAACTAGGCAGCCTTGCGAGTTCGATTTAATTGGTGAGGCTTTCTGCAGTGGAAACAGCATCTCTGGTGCGGTGGTTTCTGACGAATGCCACTGGACTGCACAAACACCCAGGGCCACATTCATCTTCTTACAGGATGGAGACAAAGAGCGGAAAACATGAGTTTTGCCAGCTAGCTACGATAACAAAGGTTTCTCTGTGGGAGCCATAAAAAGTTAGAGGCAGTGCAGTTATGCCCCTATCTCCACAGCTTCATGTCATACTGTAATACTACTATGGCTTTGATTTAAAGTTGCAATAGTTACAGCTCACAAGAGTCCGGGCACATCATGCTAATAATAGAAAACAGTGGAATATATATATATATATTGCTTCCATGTAGCATAGCACAAATATATAGTGCTTCTGTGTGAATTTAATGCTTTAGACTACATTCCCCATCTTATTATGGTTTACTTGTGGTGAACAGTGATATAAGAATTTCAACTAAGTATTTCTCCTTGTACTACTAGCACATTATTATATTTTTTTATCGCAGACTAAGAAATAAATAATACAAATGTACAATTAAACTTCAAATGATACGTCTATTCAAGGCAACATATGTGGGTTTTACAGGCATACTCTTCATACAGCTGTACATTGTTATGTTATGTTGTTATGTATCATTATATCTGAGCCCACCCACTGACTGATACTTCACCACTGTGATGCCTAGCAATCACCCATAATACTCTTGTGCCGGGGGAGAGACGGGGTAGGGAGCAGCCAGTCAGGGTCCTTCCCCCTGCCCACACCCCCTGGATTTAGCACCAGGGAACATGATCCCAGGCACTGCCAGACAGTGTGGGTGGTGTTTACCTCAAGGTCTTCAATAGAAAGTTATGAACTATCATTTGCTTCAGTCTTATTCTCTGAATCCAGTGCTTCAGCAGTTGCAGTAAATGCAGGGGAACACATTCAGAATCATACTAAACCATGCACAAAGCGTGCATTATGGTCAAAATCACTTTATCACAGAGACAAAGCCCTGTCCTGTACTGTTATGTGATACGCTGGCTGTGAGAAACACACCCATACCTGTTCCATCCTCTTTGGTCCCCTTCCCAAGCCGAGACTCACCGTAAAGTATTTCTATGCTGACACCTCTTGGTAAGAAGACAGAACTGTTCCAACAGTAAATACTTCCTACCTTGGCCGTGTTGAATCAAAGCCTCCATGAAGTCTCTAGCATAGTTCATTTCCATCGTAGCTGTGGTGTTTCCTCACTATATCACTTAAATGTAACACAGAAAAGCACGAGACAGTAAGCAGCTAACGCTCCTCTCAGTGTGCTGCTGTTGCTGCTCCATTAAGGTATGGTCCTTCTAAATGTTGGAGTTTACATTCACAGCAGGCTGGGCTAAAACAGACAGCACTGAAGGCCAGATTAAAGGGGGCAACTGCCACATGTTCTCATCTGGACCGCTGCTGCTGCTTCGCCCTTCTTGCGGGGGCATACGGGCAGGAAAAGCTGAGTGTGGCTTAATGGGACTCACATTTCCCAGTCTCTGCTTAGTCATCTATCAGCCCTGAGAATGGAAAGTTCTCAAACCGGCTGCATATCAAGGAAGGGCCTGAACCAGTCAGTGCTTAACGTTTAATATGGGGCTAGCACAGAAGCACTGATCAATAAATCACCATTTTATTCATATTCTATCAACTCTTCATAAAGATTCACAAAGGAACTCAAGGATATATTGCATTTTGTGTAAGATGAAGATAAAACGATCTTACTGTAGGTTCTTCATCCTAACATTTAGACTGCATATAAATGATGCATATACAGTAGATCTACAGTATTTATAGTAGATTAGTTACTTTCCCAGCAGATGGCAGTAGTAACTCCATCATGTATGGATGCACATAAGTCATCCCCACTGGAAACACTCGTTTAGCAACGTGCAAACACCTGCAGAACAGGAAGCACATGGGCATTGGGGGCATAGGCACTGTCTTAAGTATCTGTATACAGTATGAATGCAGTGAAATCTCAGTGGTTTACAATATCTGCAAATGTGTCCATGCTAAAAGCTAAAATATATAGTTATGGGGAAAGGTACCTACATCAAGATATACTAAGTAGTTGAAAGCAACAGGCTCACACTGTTAGGATATGTCAGTCATTAGACTTCATGATCCCCATTTGCATCCTCTGTGCCATGCTTAGATGTCTGTGTGAAAGTAACTTCATACTACGTTTAAGTTTGTATCCTCCATAACGCTGAGAGAAGAGTGCCCTCTTATACACTGTTGTTTCCAGCGCATGCTTTTATATTACTAATTTGCCATCTACTCTATAGAACAGGTCAATATTTGCTCTACAATACAAAATAATAAAATATAATCAATCTGCCAGAGCTATAAGGCTCTCTAACACACAGCACAACCCTGAGGACGCCCCATTGTCAAAACATTGGATGTGCGAGTTCAAGTATGGACTATAACTGATCAGCATTACTGCCACTCTGCGTGTGCTAACTGTGTGTGTATATGTTATCCACAGCCTATATGGAACAAGTAGCCTATATATCATCAGTTTTTGCTCTTACTACTTTGATAATATCTGTAGGGCCTCATGCACATACAGTAAGTTACATAAGAGGTGATTCACAGCTTTCTGTTTAGAATCCCCCCCTAAACATCTCACCATCAGAAGTGGATGTGGGGGACAAAGAAATATTTGCAGCGTAGATAAAACAGAACAGACTTAAAGCATCATGGGCCACACCAAAGAGCAGATGCAGGGGAAAGAGTAGGCCGAACGGTGCAGCTCATTTCAGACTGAAGCTCCATTCCTTATGTGAGCACAGCCAGAAAGTGGCAACAAAACAGCACAAAAGTGCACTGGCTCAGTGACTACTGCAGAAACAAAAGTATTGTGCAATGCAATTCTCATATGTTTGTGTATTTTAACCTGTAATTCCAATTAAGTTGCATCAGTGGTTTCAGTTAGTTGCTCTGTGATATTCAGTAAGTAGGAGAATTTGTGTGAATGATGAATATATGAGCCGAATGGGAATGTGTTTTGTTATAAAAAAATCTCCAGCCATTAGCAAGTCCTCTGCACACATGGCACATCATTTTAACACATGTAAACAATATTTAAAAGCACACAATAAGACAATTCAAGATGCAAGATGCATGCAAGATGTAATGTACATAAAATCAGATAAGGGAGTGTTAACTGAAATTCAAACTTGATATAAAACGTAGTAATTTGCCTTGCAAGCAAGCCACACGTTGGCATAATTCTTCATGCATCCTAAATAATGACACATAATTGGCTGTGTGGTTATTGTTTAGCTGTATGGAAAATGACAAGACCATCACTTGTATCATTAGTAAATCAAATTATCCCGCTCTCACCCTCCCAGACGTTCACAAACACAAACGGTGCCCCTAGCAACCCCCGCATTGTCACTAAGGCAGGACAAGACAAGAGGAAGGAGGAGGATCAGGAGGAGGAGGGAGAACTAGAATGAACTCAAACCTTCTAGGGAGTCATGCCAGACCTTCTTGACCTCCTGCTCCTCCTCAGGGTCCTCTGTGAGGAAGCCCCAGTCTCCCTGAGGCAGAGAGCTCTTCAGGGCAGCAATTGGACACTCTGAAGGGACAACAGGGGTAGGACAGTCTGCCTCAAAGGCTGCACTCTTCTCCTGATCAAGTCCAAGATCAGAAACCATGTTAGACACCAAAATGGAGGAGGTCTCTGTGATGACATGAGACTGAGAGATTACTTTGGTAGGAATGGCCTCTTCCACCACTGTAATCACTTCCTGGGTAATCGCCACGCTAGGGAAATCATCAGCAGCAGTATCAAAGTCCACCACTGTTTCCTCTGTCAGGTCTGTGAAGTTGTCTGTAACTGGCGGTGGAGGGGTTGGTAAGTCAAAGTCAAAATCTGACTCAGGGGTCTCAGCTTTGGTCATAGGGATGGAGGTCTCAACCTCAAGCTGTCTGGGGTCTTTCGGGATCTCAATCTCAACATCATATGGCACCTCCTCAACAGTATCTTCAGAGGTATCCTTGACAACCACCACGTCAGTGATGGTCACTTCGTCAAGAGCATCCTCTTTCTCTTCCTGTTCAGCTTCCTCTTCCTCTTCAATAGGCTCCTCCACCAAAGGGACTGTGTGGGGGTCCTCCTCCACATGTTCACCAGGGTCAGCCTCAATGACTACCTCTTCAATTACCTCAGCAGGTTCCTCCAAATCTGGCTTCAGCACATCTCCTCTCATCACATCTGGGATCAACTTTTCGGCGGGCTCCTCAATTATAGCCTCTTCCACTTCCACAACTGTCTCCACTATAGGCCCAGGCTCTTCAAAAGCTACAGGTGGTTGAGCAGCAATCTCCTCAACTGCTTCCTGCACTACTTCCTCCACTGGGGCACTGGGAGCTGGGGTCACTGGCTCCACTGCCGGTTCAATAACCTGCTGAGCCAATGGAATCTGTTTGAGGATCTCTGGTACAACTGCAGCAGCAACAGGGACTGAGGGAGTTGATAGCTTGGCCTCCTCAACTGGGACAGGCCATCTGATGGCTCTGTCCTCAGAGGGGAGATAGGAGGTTCCAAATCCTTTCCTCTGGCCCTCCTCAGCCCCACGTTCCTCTCCTCTGCGGAAACCCTGGCCTCTCCTGAAGAAGGTCTGGGTCTGAACCCCAGGCTGCCCGACTGGGGCATGAGGCTGGTAGGAGCCTCTGAAACTCATTGGACACCTGTCAGATTGGCCCCCCTCTTCTCCAGCACTCTTGTGACGGTAACTCTGACGGCCCATTATGGCCACCTGGCTCTCTACTCCAGCCCTGGATTTCAGGATGTAGGATGTGGGGCGTTCCACTGTCTGGACTCGAGCAGCCCGGCGCATAACGTTGAGGGTGGATGTGGGACGACGCACGCGCTGCAGGGAGGCAGGCATGATCTCTGGGGGAAGGTGCAAGTACTCACGCAGGTGCACAGTTCCCTCGTTGGTAAGATAATAATAGGCATGTTTCCAAACAAATGTCTCCCTGACACAGCCCTTGGATATGAGAGAACCCATGGCACGGATCACCTTCAGGTTTGCAATCCCCTTGAGGTCAGGGTGCATGCACTGTGGACGCTTGTCCTTCTTAGCCACCATAACGCCATCCTGGAAGAGGAGCTCATAGATGGTCCTCAGCTCTGCTAAGGGCATTACCATTCCAGCCACCATTTTCCCTTTAGCTCTTGATCAACTTATGAAAACAAAAAAGCAAAAAAAGTTGTCACTCTCTGATATACAATGGGGGGCCAGCTTCAATGTGACAATGTGAAGTTTTCTTCTTGAAATATTTCTGCCTACTATTATCTTGCCACATCAATATATTCACATGCAGTAACATCACACAAACAGCACCTGTCAAAAATTTGGAAATCTTTCCATCTGAAGCAATTTCATTTGTAACTAAGAAGGTATCTATCTACCAACTTGTCTGAGTCAGCATGGAGAAAGAGCAATGCCCACAACCCCTCTCCTACCTTTCTCAGTCTCTGGTTGAAGGAGAAACAGCCGGGATGAGAGGCGAGAGGGAAGAGAGGGGGAGAATCCAAGGGGGTGTGTGCACAGGATGCAAAGAAAGCAAAAGGAACGAAGGGAGCCAAGTAGGAGAGGCAAGCAAAAGAGGTAGGAGTGACACACCTCCTCAACACCAGAGCACATGAGTTCGTACACCATGTTCCTTAAGGGGACACCCCCATTATTTTCTGAGAAAATTTTAACCAAGGACTGGTGATGTTTGGACCAATGTGAGTTCCCCTCATGATATCTGGAAGCAGATATAACACTTATCCGGATTGAGTGACTAGTCCATAATAATGTAGAAGAAGCAATTTTTCAGATTAGCATATTGATTGGTCTATTCAACAGGTCAATAAAATCCTCTGACTATACACTCCGAATTTTATTAGTTGAGGACAGCTGAAGAAAGGAGAAAGGAGTATGGAGGCTTTACAGTTGTGTCACAAATCTCCTCGCAATCAAGTCTGGCGCCATCAAGGAGGTCCATTGGAGAATTAGCTGTGCGCAAATAATGGCAAAATATCGAACAACCAGGCAAGAAAAATAAGAAATAGCTTACCTGAAAAAGATTGTTGTGGTGTGGGTATAGGTCAGTTCAATAAAGTTATAAGTAAAAGTGAATGATAAGGTTGATTTGTTTCCAAATTTAGGCTGTTACACAGTAAACGGTCTTGCCTTTAGCCCGAGTCTCTACTCCAAAACACTCTGAGTTGTAGCTTGAGAAGAGTCAGCTCAGTTAACCTGAAAAAACTGTTGCTTTTTGGCATTGTTAGCTAGCTAACTAGCCAGCAGGCTAATTTAGCAAAGCAGTCAATGTTAATGTTAATATGCGACGAATATCCATTACTAACGCTAACACTAGCTTCTGTGTGCAAATCAGATGTGTTTACAACAAGACAGTGATGGTTAGCCGTCCAGTACTATAGTTAGCTAACCTACTAAGATGACATTATCAAAACACAAAATTGATCAGATGTATCAATTATCCATGTATATTCAATTCTTTTGAGACAGCCAAGTTGTACATTTAGAAATGCAATCAGCCGCTGTTGCCCAAGAGCTGTGGACCTCCAATATGGCCGCCAGAGCGCGTGTTACATCACCTGAAAGTCCTAGAACTGGAATCCATTCATGAACTGTTGCTCCGGAAACCAATACAACGCATGTTGAGACTCATCAGCTCGCCATTACTGAGCGCTCAATGACATGTGATTAATTGCCATGTCATAGCGGTGATTTTTTTTTACCAAAACGTACTGACCCACACCAGGAATAGAGGCACTAAAAGGTCACATGGAACACCCAAGCATGAAAAACCTTTCACGACGCTATTGAGGAAAAGGTCACTGGAAATGGTTACCGTTAGCATTGGGCACGTGCCAGATAGTGTGCTTTATATATGAATTGTGTTTACTGGGAATCCAGTGAGGTATTTCGTATGAAGCTCTACTTTTGCAAAATTCGGTAAGACAAATGAAAAGTTTTGTTCCAAAATGAGATATCCACCATTTGAAGAGCCACACCTAGCTTCACAAAGTGTACTTTCAAAGAGGACTGCAGATAAGTTAACTTCTGGGTTGACAAAATGATAACACTATTATAGACCGGACTCTCTATATTTTAGCAATATTAAATGATGAACTTCAGGTCAATATAACTCTTTGGATATCAACTCTTCAAATCTACAGCACTCACTCCACGAGAGAGGAAGCATGTCTGGTGCTGAGTGGTCTGCAGTCCAAACACAGTCTAATAATACCTGACAGAATGAATCACACAATGACTGAAATAATCCAGACATTACATACTGCTTCTGCCACACCACAAGAGAGTTGTTCACACAAATGAGCTTGGTTGGTGATAAATGTTCAGGGAAAGGTGATGGCTTTGCAGAATGTGCAGTACACTGCATGGTCAATATACAGGCTAACATACTGTAACTCATATTCGCTCAGATGAAAACTGTTGCCAGCATAAGGTGGGAACGTGTAAATAATGTGCCTGAAATATAATGTTTTTTTCAAGTTCAAAAACTTCATGCTGCATAAAAAGTCCTTTGGGACTGTAGTCTACTAAAATGCCCCTTGATATTCTAAATAGACATTTTTCTCATTATAAAAACTGCTGACAAGGTCGTAACAAGTCAGTATATCTTCAGGGAGACAGAGGGGCAGAGAGAGAGAGAGAGAGAGAGAGAGAGAGAGAGAGAGAGCGAGAGAGAGAGAGAGATCAGATCTACAGTGATTAATGACCTGCCACAATACTCATTCCTCCAACTCCTTCCTTCTCTACTGACTCATATTACTTTACTATAAGGACGAGATGCTAGAAATACACACATAATTACTCAATGTGCTATGAAATTAGATGATGCAGAACAAAAATTTTGGTTTTGCTGGTCTTTTGATCGCTGTCACTTCATTTAGTCATCTTGGAGAGCATTATTGACAAAACAACAGATACTCTGTGCAACAGTGCATACAGAGAGAGCTGGCATACGACTGACCCCCTGTTTGTAAAACCAGGTCGAGTGTGTCCAGAGGAGGGGACGATGGGAGCTGACAGATAAACAGGAAGGTCTACTGATGAGGTGGCAGAGATGACACGCAGCCCACTATCAACAGACAGAACAGGCCTGAGGGAAAACCAAACAACACAGAAGAGGGACAGAGTCTTGGACTGGCCTGTAAAAAATTAAGACGTCAATGCAAAATGTAATTTTGATGGAAAGCAAGGATACGGTTAGAAATGAACAGAAGAGCACTGTTTATCCTCCGCGGAGGGTAGGACTCAATATTTTGTCAAAATCACCCATGTCACGAAGTTCTTGTGTTACTTTTGGACTACTCTATAAAAACAAAAGCTAAAGGTTAACCACTGAGAGCGCTGACAAGTCAGAGCAAGTCCATAATCCCTGGTCTCCCTCCTTTCCCCTAAACAGTCATAGCCCACTTCCTCCAACTAGCCAACTGTGCAAACCTAAATGGAAAAAGCCATAAAGTCATTCTTTGCCTTCGGGAAAAGGACAATTGTGCCTGTGTTGAATTCTCTGTTACTCGACCTCCTCCGAGACGGATCGAGACTGGAAAGCAAGATGGAGGCCAGGATCGCCACGGTTACCAATCTCTGGGGCTAAAAATACAAGCAGCAGGCTTGGAAAATGTTCGCAGGGAATGGTATTTTTTATGTTGTGTTTTTCCCCCTCATGTGCCTGGAAGTAAGGTGGTAGAATTGTGCCCTCCTCTGACAGTTGCAGTGTTTCTCTATCATCCCTTTTTATTTTTTCCCCTGTAACAATATAAGCATCTAGAATAGGGCAGAGCACACGCCGCCCTGCAGTGCCCTCTGCAGATTACTGATGGTGATGTGCAAAAACCAATCAGAGCCTCAGACAGCAGAACCTAGCACATAGAAAAGCGGTAATAGATAATGAAGAAGTTTAATGTTTGGCAAACATAGTATTGTCTCAAGCAATCATCATTCAAATGATTTATCCATTGCAACCCTTTTTTAATAATCTCTCCATAATACAAATCACTTTTGGCCTGTTTGTGTGTCACAAACTCCCAGTCTTGAGAAAGTGAATGTGAATGTGAAACAGATTCCTCCTCTACTGGGAGCCGTATTTCATCACTGATCACAGTAACAGCAAGCAGAAGAATCATTAAGCCACATTAAGTCAAATGGTATTGGCAAATAATTATTAGCGTTTGTTTAATCGACTTGGAGCACCAGATGGGTGGGGTTTTCCACACAGGACAATACAATGTGTGGCACAAGTTAAGATAATCAAAAGAAAGTGTTTGAAAGTCATTTTAGTATCCTTTTCTGTGATGGACAACTTCCCTGAAACTGCGTGGATTGTCCAGATGGAGTAAACCCCACCCAGCTGGTGCACGAAGAGGTTTAAAACAATCACTGCAAATACTTTTTGCCCCTGGACTTGACTCCAGTGCAGACCATGCCAGTCAAATGGTGTGCTGCCAGTTCTTTGGTATTTTGATAGCCTGTCATGATCTTCAATATTTGAAATAAAAAAACAAATGGTGGGTGAAGTTATCTGGAAGAATGAATCATGGGAAAAGGCAGAAATCCTCCATTTGTAGCTAAAATAGATGGGTAAAGGCTTGATATATGGCACAGCCGTTAAAATTCCTGATGAAGTCGAAGAGAACAAATACTTTACAGTCCAAGAATTTAAGGGTATTTTGACTCATCCAAAAACATCAGGCCTGTGTTGAATTGGTTCGCTGGATGTGGAGACTCCATCTCCATGTGCTCCCTATTACCTGTCCTGTGGCTCCGAATCAAACGAAACAGCAGCAACAACACATCTTTGTTTGGTTACAACCACCTATCCCAGATGGGGATATACTGAGACATCAAACATCCACCAGCTTCAACTATAAACTTGATTATAACACACTGTGGACATAATATAGGCCACACCACAGTGA
This sequence comes from Rondeletia loricata, assembly GCA_900302605.1. Lineage (NCBI taxonomy): Eukaryota > Metazoa > Chordata > Actinopteri > Beryciformes > Rondeletiidae > Rondeletia > Rondeletia loricata. The sequence goes on from OMLI01101153.1 coordinate 12,399, forward strand.
CAAATATATAGATAAATGCGATTCAATATACAATATACACAATATGCACGCATCTGTTGACAGACTCACTCACAATCCTGCGACTATCACATATGAACGCGCACCCAATATGCACCCCTGTAAGCACACACACACACACACACACACACACACGTATATCCAACCATGCACACACTGTTAAAATATCTGTCCCCTCTGCCATTCTGCTTGGTAAGCATGGATTGTGTTTGCATGGAAATAAGAGATGATTCATGTGGATATGTACGTATCAAAGGCTATAACTTCCTCTTTCCTCTTCTGTGTTCCATCACTTCTCTCTATTCTGGTGTAGGTACTTACATCCTCCTACCTCATGTTCACTGAACGCAGGCATCTTTTACTGATTCACGGTACATATCGTTCCCCGAGGCTGCCATTCTGATGATTCATTGCTATGTGCCTTGTCAAAAATGGCCCTGAGGCCTCTATGAAGCTGAACAACTCAACGGCGACATCAACTTTGGGAAGCAGGGCGACGTAGTGAGTAGGGAGACCTTCAGCTGGAAGGCCCGGCTTCACGCCCACATGAAGCATCTGCCCTACTGAAGTGCCCTTCAGCAGGACATTGACATGTAATATTAGTCATGTGTACAGGAAGGCAGATTATACAAAGCATTTACCATTGACACATTGCCTGAATACAAAGGTGATGACATTTGCCTCCAAATTCTGCTTATGAAACATCATTTGGAGCAAAATGGCTGACTAGCCAAGCAGCACAATGCTTAAGACATGCCACTTGTTCTGCAACACTAATGATAATGTAACATGACAAAACAGAACATCACAGACCAGCTGGACAAATACGTTTTAGTCGGCAACACACAAACCATTTATAAATGTTCACTACAAAGGCAATGGAATATGAGCTGTCCAGAACGCAATTGAGCCAAAATGGCGGACTGTATGAACCGCTAATGGATGCTCGCAGTACTGTACGTTCTGCAAAATCAATGAATCTTTATGAGGATACCTCAGGGGCAAAGCAGAGTGGCACAGACCAGCTGCACAACAGCAAGAGTGTCGACAGAAAGACATAATGCATTTACACGGGAAATGCTGCTCAGTGCAAAGGTGATGGAGGTGAGTTCCAAAAAAAAAAATTTTTTAAAGATCCTTGAGATAAAATGGCTGACTGGGAAAGCAGCTAATGGACGACTTGAGTTTAGATCCGATTATAAGAGCATAGCGATTAAGAGGAAACACGCCATAGCAACAGAAGAGGAGGAAATCTGAGAGTTTGAGTGTGCATGTGCGTGTGTGTGTGTGTGTGTGTGTGTCTGGCCACTGCAATGAGTCATCAAAACCCCTAGAAGGGCGTGGTCAGTCAGGAATGTTCTGTATCCGTGGAAACATGACACACCACAGAAATATGAGTAAATACAGTACAAGGCCCAGAACAGTGGTCAGAGTCAATGTTATTGCTACTGGCAACATAGAAAACAGACAGGCTCGTCCTAGAAGTGATCGCAGCTCAGTGGCTCATCATCACACGACCCTAATGAAGTGCTTCAGAAGAGAAAACGCCAAATAACTGGTAAACTGCAGTGCCGATACAGGATGTGGTCAGTACAGGGAAGCTTTTTTCATTTTAAATCTGACAGCAGGAGAGGCTCTGCGGCCACTTTTCTGCCGTGATATGTGCGTGGAGACATTAGTGGGGGTCGTACATATCAGCTCGCCCTCCTCGCAAACCCAGCCGACGGTGTAAAAGGGCCGCTTTAAAATAAACCCTTTCACCGAGTTCTAATCTCCACCTCCTTTCTATCACAGCTCCTGTCCGCATTCCCCTCTCCTCGGTCGGCGTTGCGTTTGCAGATCACTCCCAGACTTCGCGCCGCTATGAGAAAAATGCTGGATAGGCACAACGAGAGCGGCGAGGAAGGGGTCTCATGGGGAAAGTTGCTTTTTTCCCCCATGCGGCGGGGCGCCTCCCTGGCTGTCGTCGGCCTGCGGTGAGGGTTGGCGAACACACAGGCCCTGCCGCTTTTATAACATCGTCTCATGCCAGGCGGGGACGAGGGCTTTACACCTTACAATTACTGACAAAGTGAAATGTCGGTGGGAGGAAAAACAGCAGTGGATGATTACATAAAGAAAATATAGTATGAATATGTAGAAAACCTGAGGCTCAGGCTTTGTAACCCAGAGACTCGCAGCATTCATCTACCGCGTCATCAGCAAGTGCTTAGCGTAACTAAAGAGACGGTCGTTTCTTATCACTGCTATCAGAGGAGAAACAGCAAAGCCACGCTGCGACAAGCCTTCGACGGCTGGAGTGCAACACGGGGTATCCTGCCCTCTCACCGAGGGGTTAAACCCTCAGTAGAGGTTTGAGACGAGAGAGAGAAGGAGAGAGACAGATAGAGAGACAGACGGAAGAAGAGAGAGACGGAGAAAGATCCTGAGAGAGAGACTCTTGAGCTGCAGGGTAGATCGGATTGATTTACCGCTTGGCATGTCAGAGCTACAGCATGTCAGACGCAATGACAACCTGCAATCTGTCATGACATCAAACAGCACAGGCTCACCAGTCATGATCATTATCACAGGTGTCATGTCAGAGCCATGTCATATAGCACATAAGATAAAGAGAGATGAATGTGCAAACCATAGAACCATCTGAGTTCTCGTTAAGGCCTTCTGGGCACACAGTAACCTCAGTCTGAGACGCTGGAGATCAGCCCGCAGTAGCTTCACTAACAGCGCCACCTTCTGGCCCTTTCAGGTCAAGTTCAAAGAGAGGCTCAGCTGCTCCAGTGTCTCCAAACAGTCTTAGAAGTGATCTGAGGGTCACCTGGTTTCAGCTCCCCGACCGATTCCCCCTTTCCCTGACAAAACCAAGCGTAAAGCGTGTAATTACGTCCCATCGAGAGGGGGATTAGAGGAAGGAGTGGACGATTACAGAGGATGCGTTGAATTACGGAGGCAGTTGCCCCTCTGAATTACAGGAAACCTGACGTGAATGAGGTTATGTAATCAGGAAGCCGCTCAGCTAGGATCATGGCCAGACATGTCAACCAAACATGACTGACAGACTCACTGACAGCTCTAATAGGATTATACTGACGATCACGGAGGAATACAGAGCCAAAGCCATCGATGGACTGAATTATACAACTAAAGTATGAACTCTTAATTATAGAGGGAATTCAATTAGGGAGGCTGGATTGCGTTCAAATGATTTTATTGGCCTTGCTAGAATCCATGTTTGACCTTCAATTATTGTCACAGTGGAAGACATTAAGTGGATGTTACTTTAAAGGGGAACACACCTGCAAATTTAAGAACACATATTTTATTCCTTCAATCAATACTTAAGTAACTGTCTTTACCAGAGCTGCTCCATAGATAAAGAACTGGGAAAGACGGTTAAGATGACTGGTGGTGTTTCCCTTTAAAGATGAACGCGTCTGTGATTTCCCCAGTCGCCATGTCAATTGCTGAAATGGGTCTCATATCGCCTCCTCCCCACCTACCCCTGCCATGACCCATAATGCACTTCTGCGATTTCCTGCCATGATAAACTGCATCATTTAGTTTCCCTCCGAAGTCTGAACACGCTCCCAGTACTGTTAAGACAGTATGAGGTTTCCTGTGAAAAGGTTTGTTCTCCATACTGAGTAGGTGAGTGTCTTGGTGATTTTCACATTTACTGTATGCTACAGTTTTGAGAAAGAACCATTCAAATAATGATAAAAGAAAATATTTGTGTTTTAGGGATCTGCTCAAAATGTGGATCTAGACAGTGTTGTAATGACGATTTATGTTGAGTACCACATGTTAACCTTCCTCCCCAATTACAAGTGCTATACCCAATAATCATGTATCATTTGGGCTCTAGTGTCTACCAACAGCCATCTCTCTCTCTCTCTCTCTCTCTCCCTCTCTCTCTCTCTCTGCCAGTCTCATTTTATACAAGGACATTCTTGGCAAGCAAAAAGTGCAGCAGTGGAGGAAAGAGAGAGCGCTGATCTGATATCTGCTGGATCAAGCACAGCATGACTGCAGATACACATGGAGAGGCGGGGCTGGAGTGGGAAAACAACATACTTCTCCCCAGCTCGCAGATTCCCTTCCAAACCATGTATTTTTAGCCCATCGGTCATGATAACGTGTGTTGTCTTTTACATATTTGATCGTCTCCATTGTCAGTAAGCGAGACTAGCAGCCTCATCTGCACGTTGGTTGTTCCCCAGTGATGTCATGCGTACCATCAGCACTGTGAAGCAGCTGATGACCCCGGATCACCTGCAGGGCTTATTGGCAATATGCTTTCAGCTGCTGCCTGTTCAGCACTCTATATACCTGAACGCCTGTTACTGCTGCTGTAATCAGTAACGTATTAGATAAGTTACATAAAGAATGTTATTTATTTATTTTTAATTTAGAATATGTAACGCCGGTACAAGTACTCCATTACCCAACCCTGTGGGCAACATTAAAGCTGCTCTGTGTATCACTGCCTCATGTCTCTGCTAATTCAACAGTGAACCAGCCGAGTGTCGGGGAGCGTCGGCCTTGCCTCCTTGCCACGTACTCCTGTAACGCTGTAGCGCTCAGCGGTCAAGTGCACTGACCCCTGACCTGAACCCTCTTTAACTTCATATCTGTGGTTTGGACTTAAAGCTGCTTAAAAGCACAGTCCTGTTCCTTTCACCGGCACATACCCTTCAGAAAGCATGGTGAAAACACGCTGATAAGGGCTAGACAGAAAACATCGGAGTAGCTGGGTTGTTGAAACACACAGAGCCGGTGGCAGACAACAACTTATGGCTTAAGGGTTACAGAGGTTACGACTGTCAGCGGAGAGAAAGAAAAGGAGAAAAAGAGTCGACTAGAGGAGAGACAGTGTGTGAAATGTTTGTTCGGAGATCTGCATAAGCTTCAAATGAGCTCGAAACGTCTGGGTCAAGAGCCAGAGAGGAATACCATGCCGTTTTACTTATTGAATACTGAAACATACAGAAACCGTCAATGAAAACATACAGCAGATCACCAACAGGCTCTGGTGTAAAAGTGCTGATTTTGTACAGAGAGCCTGGAAATAGCGGACAATAACGGACAATAGGACCAATGGACTTGGGGTGAGGCCATGCTTACAGATGAACTCAGCCCGACTGAGTAAGCAGCGGTGTCAAACATATTAAGTAACTCCATTGGGAGCGTTCAATGAAGCGAGGGAGCTTTTGTCTCCCGAACGCTGGGGGAAACATTCTCAGCCTATCCAAGTGCGTAGGATTCCCTCAGATCCCTCTCCAGGATCATTTAAATGCCTCTGCCGTCCGGAGAGAGCTGTTCCAAAGCGTTACCGCATTCTGCCAGGCCACAATACGTCAGACAGCCTTTAAAAAAGGCTCTCTTCTGGGCTGTGCCAGTGTCGCCAGTCTGGCTGGGTCGTCTCTCCTCAAAATGGAGGCGTCCGTCCATGTGAATGTCAGTCAGGCTAGAATAAATCCTTTTCTTAGCGGAGATGGAGATGGAGAACACTGATTACTGATCCTCTTCGGAGTAATCACACTCTCCATGGCATGAATAACCGATTAAGTAAGCGTGGAAATACCAGCCAAATAGTGATACCTGCAGGCGATGGGAGACAAACGGGAAGAGAGGAGTAATGTTTGAATGAATTAAGACGCCTTGATTCAGACTGGGACACAACATGGCCCAGAGTATCCAGAGGGCTGGATGGATGCCAGCTCAGAAATTGTATTCTACTCAGAACTTGTGTTGAGAAAATACAAACAAAATACATAATGGAATTCCTCATTAACATAATCTGTGATGTCCTAGTGAGCAAATCTACTGACTGTTCAATATGTACTGACTGTTCAATATGTACTGACTGTTCAATATGTACTGACTGTTCAATATGTACTGACTGTTCAATATGCGTTGTCACAGCAACGATAAGTCCCGCAAAGTTTCACCACGGCTGGTTTGCCTCAAAGTCGGTGGGCATATTCAAGATTCCACCTTATATTTCTCTGCATTTTTAAAAATTGTGTTACACTGAAGTACAGCAACAGTAGCGAGACGTCTGTAAGCGAGGGAGGAGGGAGGAGTCAACTTTGGTGACGTAAAAACACCAAATGTAAGCAAACACAAATGTCACGTTGCAAACAGCCGAAGAAGAACAACTGATAAAACAACACAAAGGCGTGTTTCTTCTACAGCTAAAGACGCACAGAGTTATTCAGGCTGTCTGATGATAACGCTTTTTCTGTCCTGGCTGGGATTCTCTCCAACAGTCCCATCCCTGACTGACTGAGGGGCAGGGCTACGCTCGCCATGCCGTATCACTGCTGTTACCGCGGCGATGCAGCAGCAGCAGCCGCTCTGCAGCTCCCGGC
>OMLI01101153.1:18810-47500 GCA_900302605.1 Rondeletia loricata
CGGCGATGCAGCAGCAGCAGCCGCTCTGCAGCTCCCGGCGCAGACGCATTCAACGTGCCGCATGCAGCAGCAGCCTCCCACAGCACCTCACTTGTGGTAAGTGCACATAAACACAAGCGACCGCACGCTCATAAAACACACCATCTCAGCACAATCGCGACCCCGTGACCCCTGGTCAAGCCCCCTGTGGTCACGCGACAAAAGCTTTTCATTCCTTTCATCCGCCGAAACAAGCGGAGAACGAGGGAGGAAAGAGGATTGGAATTCCTCCATTTAACCCGACAGCACTGAACCCTTTGAAACGAAACTTTTTTTTGCCCACATCCACACGATGAGGTACTCCTCACCAGCGGGGGATTGTGGGAAAACAAGGCGGTGTGAGGGAGCGAGAGATGAAACTAAGTAGGAGGAGAGGAGAGTACCTTTGAGAGAGGTGATCTCATGCTGGATGGACCTGGCGGTGTCCATGCTCTCTCTGCTGCGGTCCCCGAGGCTCCGGCTGACGAGTCTGAGCCCTGCAAGGTCAGCTCAGCGCTGAAGCTGCACGCTGGAGGAGGTCACTTCCTCTCTGCTAACGGTGAGGCTGCTTCTTTTCCCTTCCCTCCCTCTCTCCCTCTCTCTCTGTCTCTCTCTCTCTCTCTCTGCTGTGCTGCTGCTGCTACAGGAGTTGGCAGCTTAGCGTTTTTGTACTCTCTCTCTCTCTCTCTTTCTCTCTCTCTCTCTCTCGAACACACAATCCCTGTCAGCAGAGAGAATTGGGAAATAAAGAAGCACACCTCCCTCCTTTCTGCCCCACCTGCCCCCCCTTCCCCACCCATCTCATCCTCTTGGCGTTTCACAGGGGAGGCGCCTTGACCAATAACAGTCAGGCTCAGGCATCACATCAAAACAGTGCGTGAGTTGGCTTCAACCAGCCAATGCAGAGGGGCGAAGACCTTGGAGGGAATTTGGACGACGCAGCACTTTTTTAGGAGGCCTCACACCAAACCATGCAATCTAAACCAAGTGAAACTGAAGGAACGACACCTTTCTGAACGTCAAAACATTCATTATAATTAAAGCTGCACTAGGCAAGATGTTCCTGTAAAAATATAGCGAAGAGCGTCCCGTCCCCGCTAATTAAGACGCCGTAGATTCGCCCCATTTGCCCAGATGAGTTTCTGGTGTCGGGTATACGACGGAGCGCCGCTCACTGCTGTTTAGGACACAGTTTGTATTTCACTCTTAAGTTTTGATTCGTCACTTCCTGTGGGCGGAGAAGTAACCACACCCGACAACAGAAATTTAATTTGGGCAAATAGGTAGAATGTATGAGACATTCTTCTCTGTTGCAGTTTCAGATTTAGGCTGATAAGATAATTAAATTACTCATTATAGTATTCTATTCTGAACAAGGCCAGCGTTAAGCTGCTCTGTTAAAAAATAAGTAGCAGTGACAGAAATAAAGGACTCAAATCTGAAACAATCACCTATTCATCTGCAGATTATACACACCAGCTAATCTGCATTATCATAATTGGCATACACACATCAAGTGAGATCATTCACATATACAATATATATGAATGCATGCTTACATTCATGTGTTCATCAGATCTGGGTCGAATAGCATTTGCAAATACTTTTAATAGTTTGTTTTAGCCTTCTGAGGTTTGCCACATAGTACAACACAATGAACGCCAAAAAGTTCAGACAATCCCAGAAAAGTATATGAAAGTCCATTAAATGTACGTTCTGTGACTGAAAACGTACCTGATACTATCCGAACTGTCTCAATGCAGTAAAGCCCAAGAATATTAGTCTTGGCGATTTGAAAAACAACGTTGTGGCATCTTGTATCCATAACTTGTTGAACTGCAGCACTACCTTAAGAAACGGACGTGTTTTCATGTTTGTGACGAGATTCTTTTGATTGATTTTATCACAGTGCTTCTTCTTAGTGTTTGCCAGAAAGGAAACCAATCAAAAGAGGATGCCAACAGACAGGTAAAGATCATAAAGAAAGCAACTCAGCCACGTCACAATGTACTGACTCAACACAAGCTGTTTCAGTAACGTGTTTATACTTCCCATAATGTCTATGGAGAGGTTCAAACGGTCATCTGGACGCTGGGCGATGAAACTGTGGAATGGTCATAATGGTTTTGTGGCTGGCCTGTAATGCTTAATATAGACATGGACGGCTGTGCAGACGTATGTGCTGTTTGGTTTGTGTTTGGTACTGTGTTTTGCATTGCTTGTGATGTTTCTGTGATAAAGACATTTCCCAGAGTGGGATTAATAAAATACTACTACAACTAGTACTACTACTGCTACTAGTACTACTACTACTACTACTACAGCTGGTGTTCTACATGAAAATAAACATTACTGCCAAAATGCCAATATAATGTGATTATACATGATTAATTATACCGCCCTATAGGGACAGATGGTCATCTCAGGTTCACACAGGTTCCAGTTTCAGAGTAAATGGGGGTCGATGGCCAAAGCCACTTGCTGTAGAGGGTTTGTGTTCAGGACGTATCGTCCTAATTAAGTGTTCACTGGCCAGACTACTTAAAAGCAAAGCTCTTAAAAAGCGTCTGCTATGATTCAATGAATAGGTTTGAACAGTCCTCAGTATTGGAGGTCTGAAGCGCTCGACTGCTCCAAAGTGCATAGCTTTGACAGCTGCTTTTTATTACAATAGCTGAATAAGTGAAATATTTCACACTGCCTGCAAACCATCTAAATACTCCGAATTATGATGATACAATTTTGAATGTCACTATGTCCTGAAAGCTGAGCAAAACAAGGCTCCCTTGTTGAAACACACGTCACACTTCTGGGTCTGACAAGTGACTGGGGACAGTTGAGGATATCTGTCTCAAAATCCTGTCAACTACAAACAAGGAAGACAGTGACAATGAGCCTTTACAAGGACATTCAAAGGAATAAAATGAAAAACGAAAAACATGGCTTCACTATATGCAAATTGAAAAGCTGGTGTGGACTTTCCAAGGGCCACCTGGTCAGGAATCCTATTTTGTCCTCTCACAGAGCCTTGCTGAATTCAACAGCGTGTCTCTGACCTTGCCCTCTTTCACACACTGATCCTTCATCCTGTATTCCTGTCCAAATGAGCCGGCCAATGAGCACGTCAAGTGTGAGAAAAGGGAAGCGAGGGTATTCTACCAATGTCGAATATTTGTGTAACAAATCACACATCATAATACCGACACATTTTTAGCTGCATCCTACACTACAAGATCAACAGTGAAGAAATTATTCAGAAACCGCGACTCCTTTTTCCGATCAATACACAATCAATGAATGCTTGTCGAGATGAAGGTATTGCACAGATCCTGTTCCAGCCGGCTGCAGCAGCAGCAGTGGAGAGATAAAAGGCTGGGGGAGGGAGATGAGAGCTTAATGGGATGCTGAGAGGAGTAAGGTGGGGATCTGACTGATGGAGGAGGGTGGGAGATTAACCCTACAATTGGTGACAGCAGGCCATCAGATATAACAAATTGAGACACGGGGTCAAAAATCGATTCAAGTATTTCCTGGCAACATAATGTTCCTATGTGATTAAAGCAGTACTGCTCACTGCCCAGAAAGTTGCCCTGTGTATCACTGCCTCTAGAGGCCCGGAGGCATCATGGATGAATCAGCGAACGAACAAACAAATGAACAAACAAACAAATGAACAAACGATTGATCGAACAAACGAACAGGCGAAGACCGATCCATAAATGACAAATGTGTGGAAGTGCTGCAGATTCAGCAGTAGAAGAAGAGCGCAGGGCTTCACACCGAGGAAACGGAGCCGCTGGTGATGACAGGCGGTGAAACATTATGCACCAACTGGCAGCACACACCTGAAACATCATCTTAATCAGGATATCATACACTGTCAGAAAGGAGGGTACAAGTACAGGTCCATTTCTGTACCCTCAAAGGTACGCTAGTAACCGTTAAGGTACTGACTGTATACCTTTTTGCGTTTAAAAGGTACACAGACATTTCTAAAAGGTACATATTTGTATTCGTTTTCTTTGAATCTGAAGGTACTTTCACCACTTTGAGGTACAAAATGGCTGAGGACCCCAGCGACAAGTATTTGTACCCTTGTAGGTTCATTCCCGTACCTTGTTTTCTAAGAGTGTATGGAAATGGGTTATCTTGCAAAACCAACACTTGGACGATAACTTCCTTCAACAGTTTACGGCCTGGCCAAAACAGGAAACCCATACTGTCCAATAATTGGAAAGAAAATTACTGATACCCGACATATCTGCCAAATAATGATTTATGTTTTTGGTATTGCTGTTCCTCACCATAATTCATCCTGACCAAAGTCTGAATTCTAAAATGCATCAAAATGCGTAGGCCTATATAATCAGGGATTTTCTTTAGAATTGTTAGTAGCTAACCATAAGTCACTGTGCTAAATTTCATTTTTGGGCTGATCTTGTGGAATAAATACCACAACAAATACCATTCTTCCAAAATACCATACAATAAATACCATACTTCATGATGAGGTTTTTTTAGGAAGTCAAGTATTTGTGAAGGCGGAGAATATGAAGTTCCCTTACAAAATGCCACTGCATGCAGAGTAAACCACCTGACTACCAACCCTGATGAGTCGATGTTACTGTTTCCATGCAGCTGTTCAGTGGTGCGGTGTCAAAACTCGGTCTGAAGCGCAGCCAATTTCTCGTGTCTCTGCTCATCGGAGGTGGAGGATCTGATACCGCCACCGCCCACCCACCCCACCCCCACCCTCCTGGGATGTGGTTCTTGAGTTCAGCCAATCCCAGACGCGACATACACCATCGGAGCCAGACCGCTCGAGGGGCCTGGGGAGGAGGTGATAATGCCTCGCCCTCTGAACTCATTAAAGTGATATCAAACTCCAAGTGCAGTTGTTGCATCCCATCTGCACACACAGAAACAAACAGCTGACAGACGACACGGGGAACTAAAATAAATCCGTTTCTTTTGCCTCTCCCTCCATCTCTGACACACAAACAAGTGCTACAGTATGTGAACATGTATGATCACCAGTAATGCCTCTTTATAAGACCCACAGCACCCACAGGATATATGCAAAAGAGTGCAATCACAGACTAACGTGTGTGTTCCCCCTTTCTGAGGCACTTTGAGACAGAAGACGGAGCATTTAACACGCATCCATCGGCATCGGAGGAACTCTCAGAACGTGTCATGATGAAAAATGTTTCCTGAGGCCAGCTCTCCATAGAAAGAGTGAGATTCAGGCTGACTGTGTCTTTTGTGTAGCACTAACAAAGCTCCACTAGAGGCTGTTCTAGGGCCACCCGGAAGAACAACGCACCCATTCTGTGTGGGTGGTGTTACCGATAACTGAGACCTTCAAGGGAGAAGAATGGAGCAGATTGTTTTGGATCTATTTAAACGAATAATGATAATAAATCATTTTGAGCGACCTAATTGGGTGGCACTGCTCCTGTAGCAACCAGCGGCAGGAAGTGAATATATATGACTTCATATATCGTTGCTGTTGGGTGAAAACCTTGTATCTTCAAAATGTACACTTTTCAGGAGCAAAATTTTCTCAACCCATAGAAGGCCATGTAATCCTTCAACCGAAGTGAGAACATGAAAATCACCAAAATTGAAGTTAACAAGGTTTTCACACGACAACAGCATCATGTTAATGATAATATACATTAAATCATAAGCAAAATAAGCATTGTGATTGAGATATGCTGTCCATGGATCCACTGTAGCTGCTGTATGTGAGCACTAGCAGCGAGCGAGGGGGCAGTGGAGTTGGGCTTGGACAGGAGGGAAGGGAAGGGCAGCCACACACCCAAACCCAGGACCCCTGCAAGCAAAATGCAGTATGTGCCAGCCAGCTCACTACTGACATTCCTGGCATTAGCCTGGCTTAGCGTGCCAGAAACAGGGTGTTAGCACTATTGTTCCGCACCCCACGACCAACGCTAGGCCAGGATGTCTCTGCTCCCTGATATGCAGGTCAGGCTGGGTGATGAACAAAGAGTCTCAACGCTACTCAGAAACAGGGATGTGTGTTCTAGTAAGGGTCAACAGCTGGTTCGACTGAATAGTTTAGTTCAAAAAGGGAGATATCCTCCATTTAGGAAAAGTGACACTCTTACAGAATGATTGGTAGCACAGAATTCTAATAAATTACGTTACTTTTTGAAAGATAGCAGGTAACTTAAGTCCTTGGATGACAAACTGATGATGCTTATTGAATGATTAACTTCAGGTAATGATTTAGTTTCCAAAATGGATATATGGATGGATACAGCGTTTTGGAAATGAACTCTGACACTTTATTCTACAGTCCGCTATGAACACAAACTGTTATTTGAAATGATATTTCAGTCTATTGTAGTATCCACTGACAATCTCTTATAGCCCAACTGTGCAGAGCACCCAGGAGGGATAAAATGACAGTTTGTATCCGACTGTATCCTGGAGACTGAAATCTCCCAGCAGCCAGACAGATTTCTGTGCCGATGACATCATCCTCACAGGCAGATTAGAAAGACATCCCTCATGGTGTCACCGCTATCAGTCAGTATCCTACCGGACCTCGTATCTCCAGACTCCGTGGGAATGTAAACACTGACATCACACTCATGAAGTTAACTGTTAATTAACCTTATTGATTCCTTTGACCATTTTCACTTTAGACAGTGAGAAAAGCAATATCTCTCAAACAGGTAGAGCAGCAACTGAAGCAGACGAGCATCAAACCTCACCAGTATCCATCTGAACACCTCATTTAAACCAGCTGTGAGTCTTCAAATTTTATGTTTTGTTAAAATAAGTGGGGGAAAAACTGCCAGTGGGATAATTATGAGATGATTCCACCATTTCTTTTACAACAGGTGACAAAATCTTCAGATAAGGAAGTTCCCTCCATTTGTTTCAAGGCATTGTCACTACTTCCAAGAATAGTTTTTAAACTGCATTGAAAACAAGTGAAAAAAAAAAGTTTCTGATTCAGTACCAGATTAAATCACTTGGTAGTATGAATGTTTTTGCAGTGTAGCTGCACGAGGGAACAATCTGTTACTGGCTCCCTGGGTTTGGGACGACACTAATCCTCTATAGTCTTTTACAAATCCCACCTCAATTACAGCAGTTCCACTCCCGTCCCACCGGCAGCCTGTGTGAAGCCGAGTTCACTTTGGACCGTTTCATTGTTGGGGTGTGCAGTTTTCTGCTTATCCACCAAGCCTTTATTATCATCATGAAACTAGAAACAGAGGAATGATACTAATTACATTTTGATACAATTCATCATCAAAGAGGCTTGTGACTCAGTGAAAGAATGTGAACCCATTTATTACTGCCAGATTAAGTGGCATGACCTATTGGAGCTATGCTGGGAAATGGGTCTTACTGGAGGAACCGCACAGTGTGAGACCCAGTGACATGAAGGATTACAGACAGGGTCACTACATTATGTATACTGATAGTGTCTGGGGAATATGACTGTCTAACTGATAGACTGTTGTGATATTATTTTTCACACCAGAGAATATCACATGTGAAATGACAGAGTCTACAACTACAGTACATAAAATGTGCAGCCATGCGTATCAGGCCTGAACAAAAGTATCTTTTCATTCTTTTTTGGGATTTTTGGTTTTTGCGATTCCCTAATTTTTAAAGACCTAGAAATAATCAAATTAAATTCCCATGCTTTTCCACACTCTCCAGAAAAAACAACAACATTGCGGCATTATGGTACGTAAAGTCAAATCATACCAAACACACCGTGTAATAAAGCACACGTTGCATGTGAACAAACAGGGCAACCTTACTAAACCATGTGAAATAGCAGGAAGGTGGGAAGGCCCTGTAAACCTGTGGACTGTGGGATGCAGTCTAGGTGTGAACATATGTGGCGATTATATATGAATATGTCCTCTGCCAATGAAGGTCATCCCTTTACGCCCTGCGAATGAAAACTGCAATACTTGTTCTCTTGTCCAGTGTTTTAGACGAGCAGAATGGGACGAGAAGCAACTCGGTTACCATGTGTTCGTGTCTACTTTGTATGACGGCGGGCCTGCGGTCTATTTCTCTTCAGTTCACTCAATTCAAATTATGAATTGAAACTGTAATTCACATAATAATAACACAGCCTTGTTCTTTTTTTTTTCTTTTTTTTCATCTTGAGGTTTTTAGAGACGATAAACTGAAGGTCAGAAGACTCTGCGACACCCAGAGGGATCGGCCTCTCCCTCTGAAATAAGGCTCTGTTTTCATGCCAGACCGAATGATATTCCATTACCGAAACTTTCCTCTGAAGCCGCCGTGCACGTAGCTGCTTCTAAAGGCGCGGCAGAGCGGCGGAGGAACGGACGGATGACAGAGAAACCGCCTCTCCACGTCACACGTCCCCACTTTCCTGAGCTGATTCCAACCGTTACAGTCTCACTTATCTGTCTGATACATTTTAAATCTGTCGGAAAACGGCTGCTTCTCGCTGTGCATGTTGATGCTAATCAGATTATGTCGGCAAATGATTGACAGCTCACAGCGAGCCCGCCCACAGCGGACTTGAGGCCTTTTGATTACTATTAGCAAGAAGTCACTTCTCTTTAAGAGAGAAACAAGAATCTCACACTGACCAAAACGGCAGAAACAAGCCCTCTGATTAATCAGTTATCTGGAGAGGTATGGACACACACACACACACACACACACACACACACACACATACACAAACACACACACACACACATGCATATCTCAAGGATACTATTTTTGAATTCGAGGTCAAGTTGCACGAAACTGATCTGAGGCAAGTACTGGAAGTGAAGGGTGGAGGGGGTTTCTGTGTGGAGGCTCCACCGCAGAACAGTGATTCACAAGACAAACTTATCGCAGCCCTTTTATAAGTGAACCCTGTTGCCATTCCCACACACATACTGCAGAGTCCAAATGCTAAGGCAGAGTCTGTTATAGACATGTTTTCCAACGCGTTCGCTTATTTTTAGGAGTTTAAAAAGAGGGAGTGGGGGCCGAATACCACTCAACTCCACCTTGCAGGGTGGTTTTAGTAGCGGGCCTCCACTTTACCAAGCAAATACAAAGAACTATGAGATCAGCACAGACTGAACATCACTGTCCTCTTGTCTTGTGAAACAGCTAAATGACCAAATTGGAAAATTGACATAAAGGGCAAAAAAACTGTTTCGAGGCAAAGAGTACGAGAAAAAGTTTAAAGTACTTTATTTGGAGCGGCATTTCTAGGATATCTGGCAGCGAAAGCACCAACCGACTTTGACAGCAAAGTGTTTTCTTCAGCGCGTCTCTCCTGAAGAATGTAAACTGTGGCATATTGGCGGACGAGATCACCAAGACGTCCACCCGCTGTGGCCTGAGGAGACTCCACTCTGGGACGTCCTGCTCACTGGAGTTAACGGTGGGCAGGCAGGTGTAATTGCGCTGCACTAAATACTACAGTGGTAATTACTGAAGTCCCCCCACCCTGCAGCACAGCACACATGTAAGAGGCAGACTTCTACAGCTCAGTTGGCATATGTGACTGAGTTGTACAACACATTCACAAAGTAAGACAAAGAACAATAAATAGATACAATTACAGTGTGGTGGTCATTAACATAAACTGGACTAACTAGAATAGAAAGAGGAAGATGTGGATGAAAATTGAGTTTATATTTTGTGTGTGTTGTTTTTTTATCTGAATCTGCCCACATAAGACCCAACCTGAACTGACCCAACCCTACCTCTCTATTCTCCATGCAACCTTGCTGAGCAACGTGTCATTCACAATGACCTACATGTAAGGATGCTTTTTTCAGTTTGCCTTCCGACCAGAATAACTCGAAGACTGACAGAGTAAAGTCCAGGGATATATTTGTGGTGAGTATTTAAAGCGGAGCTGCATGTTTTACACTAATAGATCGGTGCGGTTACTATTACATAACACGGAGCCAGAGATTATCATTCCTATGGGAAACTGTGAATTTCACCTGTTGCAATAGTTTATGTAAATAGAAATGCACAAGACATCTGGTACAGAAATAGCAACTTGTTAAATCTGACATTATGCCCCGTTCATGTCATATCAGATTTATCGTGAATACAAACCGCCGACTGGGAAAAACAGTTCACGTCATCCTCCCAGTGGTGAGTACAAGTTGGACATGTGTGATTTTTTGTACCGTACGCTCCAATATCTTCAACTCGACACAAGCGGTAAACATAGAAGGGAATCTATCAATGTCGGCAGTCCAAGGTAATAGAAATCAAAATGATCAGTTATATTGACACTAATATTAATAATGAACCCTACTTACAAAAAGTTAGCAATATCTGCTTCAGTTTGTTTATGGTTGATTTAAAATTCATAAATATAAATTATTTTGGATGTCAGCGTTCCAACGAGTTAAACACCTGGACGCTTTGAAGCTGCAGCAACGAGATGTCATCCTGTTCTTCCACTTCTTCCAATATGACTAAGTCTGGTCCACTGCTGCTACACAGAAGACAGTACACACAAACACACACACACACATACAAACACACAGAAGGGGCTGCTATCTCATGCACTGAGAAGACAAACCCCAAAACGATAGACCTACTTTGAACTCAAAAACTTGAGAATGTTTGCTAAAGACGTACTTTCATCCTCTCCCTCTCCGCCTCCTTCTCTCAGATATGCGTAGGTACTTTCCATACATTGTGCATGTATTAATCTATTAATGAGAAAGAGTAACAGGAAGTGCGATCTTGGCAGAGGGACTTGGGGTTACGACTGGGGCATGGAACAACAGACTGGTGCCAGTGGGAATGCTACCCACAGCGACTCGCACAGTAGGCAACCGCATGGGAAGAAGATTGCTAGACTAGTGTGACTGGCTGGATGGAAACTGTTCCCTACATAAGCAGGCTCATTTGTCCCTGTCGATGATAGTCTCTTGTAATCGGGATGGAAACCATGCCCACTGTTATGTTTTGTTTGTTTATGTGTAACTTATTTTTATCCAGGGAAGGTTTGCTGAGCATCCATTCTGTCATCCACACTGATACAGTTACACACACTCACACTGGGAGCAGCCCAGTACAACCACAGTCTTATACTGTTGGTCACTGAGTGGCTCCACTGGGAAAGAGTTGCTCCTACACTAACGTCTTATGGATAACACATAGACAATCCTGTTAGCCTGTGCCCTAACCCAAACCACCTCAATATGTTGCTGCGATTCATTTGCCTTTACTTGCGTCTTCAGTCCTAACGTGACCAACGCAAAACCTCGGAGGAAATCTTGACCACATACCATGCAGGCAAGAAGCGGCTGGTCAAAACCCGGTTCTGATATGATGCCGTCCTCCTTGAGTCCCCTGACTTTGTTGTTAAAATCGACTTAGTACGTATCAGAAACCGATCATTCCATGTGAAAGTCCATCATTTGTCCTCCACGACCCTCTAGCATGAATAGGTCCAATTTTGAAATAAGACTGATACACGGACCAAACATGCAATATACAAGGCAATAATGTTGTACCATACAAGGCTACTTATTGGGTTTGTTGGGTTTGTTGGATCAGTGTATCAGTCTTATTGCATGCTACAGGCAGCACTGTCACTCACCACAGGGTCATGGGAGAACAGCACTTGTGCAGCAGGATAAATGGTGGACCTGGACATGGAATGGTCCGCTTCTGATAGATACTAAGTTGATTTGTATTCAACAAATCATTGTCCAATTTGACATGTATCTGTTTTGTATGCACTCAAGGAGGAAGACAATATACAAGAACCAGTTTTGACCAGCTGCCTCTTGCTGCACAGTATGTGGTCAGGATTTCCTCCAAGGTTTTGCCTTGATCACATTCGGACTTAAGATTCAGGTAAATGCAAATGAACTGCAGCAACATCTTGAGGCCGTTCGGGCTTCCTCTGGCCTTGCATAAACTAAGATTCTGCTTGAGTGCTCTGCAATCCTCTAAACAGGAAATAACCTCTACCCAGACATCATCAGGTGAATGTCGCTCGTATGTGCCACTGTGTTGACTAGCAGCACTTATCACAAACCGGCTATGTTGCACTGTTGGCCCAGTGCCATTCAACCAAGGGCCAAATGTAGCACCTCTCTACGTACTGGAGAGACAGCAGACCAGGAAAAACAGGACTCCCTTGTGTTTTATTGATACACGGGTCTTCCATCACTCAGCCTCTATGAAGGCCACAGCTCAGCACTCCTGCATCTCAGACAGACAGCTTTACTTTAAACTCTCACAAATCATCAGAGAATAAATATTTGTTTTGAATTTGAGAATCAGGTGACACCAGTATGCATCACTTTCCCAAGTCTCTCTCTCTCTCTCTCTCTCTCTCTCTCTTTAATACCAAAGTCTAGCACAGCACAAAGGTGTCAGAACACATTTAGTAGAAATAGTATACTTCCTGTTTCCCCATCTCACTTAGAGTCATCCTGAAGTAAAGCACATCTGTGCAAATCAATATGGAAGCAATTAATGCTGGTAAGTCAGCCAGGTTTACAACACACACACACACACACACACACACACACACACACACACACACACCTCCCATAGCCATGCTCTCTCACATACAGGCATGGTTCTCATGTGCATGTCCTTAGCAGCAGTAAACGTCACTGCAGGCTGAGTGAGAGAGAGAGAGAAGAGGGGAGGTTGTTACCTTTATACTTCTCCCTGACGTTCTCATACGCTTGCACATAGTCTTGCTCCTCTGGCAGCCGCTGGCGTGGGTCAAACATGGGCATGGACATGGCCTGGCTGACACTGTGGTGGGGTTAGGGCACCCTCTTCTCTCTTTAAACTCTCGGGTCCTTTAAACTTCCCACAGGCGTTTTGCACCCCTCTTTCACTGCTGTCCCCTCGGTTTTGATAGAAAAACGGTGCTGGCTCTCCGTCCGTCCACCTATCTGTCCCCACCTTCTTCCTCACCCACGCTCACTCAGAGTATTCCCTCTAAAGCAGTAGTTTTCATTCCAGACCACCACCACTCCCCTCCTTTGCTTGAGAAATACCCCCACACACACACACACACACATCAGGCCCTCCTCTTAAAGGCACAGAGGCTAACACACCACACACACACACACACACACACACACACAGCACAGGCCAACTCCGCCCCAGACAGAGAGACACACATGGCTATCTCGACAAAAAACAAATGACTGAGCTGCATGGGGTTATTTGAGTTCCTAACGCTGGGGAAACTGAGACCAGGCATGCCGAGTGGATCTCTTCCTATTCACGGCTTTAAAATCCCAGAACACTTACATGGTTCTCTTCAAAGCCACGTCATATTCCCAAAACTAAATGACGGCAGATTGTAAAGTTTGATGCCAGAGAGCCACACCTCTTCAATACAGGGAACAACACTGGATCAACAGCGGATCGCACGTGTAAATTGAAATACGGGGAGAAGTGTGATCCCAGAAGCATGTGGCAGGGACTAAGAACAATGACAGACTATAAAGGGACCCGCCCCTCCTCGGGGAGTGCTGATGCGTCTCTTGCGGATGAGCTCAACACCTTCTACGCGCGCTTTGAGGCCAGCGGTAGCCAAAAAGCCAACGCAGCTGACGCAGAGGCTGTCGGCGGGGGAGAGAGACCTTTTACTCTTTCTGAGCACGACGTGAGAAGGACGTTTAAGCGAGTGAACACCAGGAAGGCAGCAGGATCAGACGGTACTGCTGGGCGACTCCTTAAGTCATGCGCTGACCAACTGGCACCGGTGTTCACACAGCGATATTGTCCCTGGCCCAGTCTGTCATACCCACATGTTTTAAGGAGTCCACCATCATCCCCGTACCCAAGAAACGTGAGATTACTGTTCATTGATTATAGTTCAGCTTTCAACACCGTAATCCCGTCCAAGCTCATCACTAAACTCAGGGACCTGGGACTAAACACCTCCCTGTGTAGGTGGGTCCTTCACTTCCTGACGGGCAGACCCCAGGCGGTGAGAGTGGGCAGCCACACCTCATCTACCTTCACCTGGAGGGTGGAGGGCCTGACTCGTTGGTGTCAGGACAACAGCCTCCTCCTGAATGTCAGCAAGACAAAGGAGTTGTTAGTGGACTACGGGAGGAAGCAGGTGATTAACTACAGCCCTCTAAACATCAATGGGTCCCCGGTGGAGAGGGTGGACAATTTTAAATACCTTGGCGTCCATATCACAGAGGACCTGTCATGGTCGCTAAATGATTTGAACAGAAGGTCAAGTGACTCCAAACCTGCCGTATTAACAAAAACGTAATGAACTTCAGTGATCCTTCTCAATCTGACAGTATCCATCAAGTTTCACTTCCCTGCTCTGATTTCCCAACTGTGGGAAAGTTAGAGTGCAAAGTGAATCTGATTCTGACCATTTACATTCACATTTACATGGGCAGTTATCTAACGCTCTTATCGTAAAGCGACAAAAAATGAGTGCAAGAGTTTTTAAAAAAGCTTACGTTCTTAGACCTTCCATAGGGAGGAGTGCAAGGCTCAGAGCCACAGTAAATAGATAGAGTATATATTCAAAGAGCATCACAGCTGAAGCCGTGAGCGTGGTGAGATAGGATGCCAAGAAATACCATGACAACACTCGGGTCTTCCTACAAGGAAGGAGCAACAGGAAAACTGAAAGACATCAGAGGAAATGGTTTAGTAGCGTGAACTGCTCAAAGAGGAAATGATGGGTTTCATTCCAAAAACTATTTTAGTTACCTGCTCAATATCTTATGAATCGCAGATGATTACATCCTCTCACTTGTTACTGCTTTGTATGTAAAGGGCTCAAGATAGCCGATAACTTCTGTGATATTCAGCCGTGAGTTCTACTTTCAGGCCAGCGATCTTTCTGTCAGAGCAGATATCACGTTCTTTCAAATGGTGGATGTCTCACTTTGGAATGAAACTCGACTTCACATGGAGGCTGCTGACTTGGAGAACAAATGGCAAGGACAGAAGACATGAATCATACTCAAGAGAGTGTGTGTGTGTGTGTGTGTGTGTGTGTGTTTGTGTGCATCTGCACTCTCACAGCCTCTGCACATATGCGTGTGTTATCACTTTCTCATACTGTAGGGCCTTTGTGTTTACATAGCTATCAGGAAAATGAGGAGAAATTCAACAGCATGAAACTGCCGACAGGACCTAATTGCAAAATTTCCACGAATAAATCCTTCACGTCTGGAATGTAAAAAAAACATGTCAACGGTCCGAGTGACTTGAATAATCACACAGCACTTCAATTAGGAGGCATCGAACCTAATACAGTGTTTCTCAACCGGTGAGTTGCGACCTGAAGGCGGGTTGCAGAACCGTTCTGGCAGGGATGTTCTCTTGTTCCCATGGAAACAACGTTTTATATACACCTAGTCCTTCTTCATCTGAAATTTTGAGATCATTATGAATCTCCAGTATGTATGTGTTTCATATAAATGATAAACCTATCTATAAATTGAGCCCGTTTTTAACTGAATCTGATCAACACAAAGGTCCTAAAGCTCTTGGAGGTGAACAATCCTCACCTATTTTCATATAATCAGATCTAGGCTTACCGTAACTGTTTGGAGAGTCACATGTCTGTAAGGTGTTTTGGGGCTTTGAAGTCTATGAAATGATTTGATCAGCGTTCAGTTTCAGGATATTACTAGACTAGACCAGAGGATTTATGTAATAATCTATGGCATTTTCAAAAATCCTCTGCCGCACAGGAAGTGATGCGTTTTACGTTACCGGCAGCAGCAACAGACGTTTGTTTGGAGTACACAGAAGAAGAACTGGGTAGTTAGCATGAGCAGCGATAGCCACCATGGCTGAACAGACAAAGAAAAGAGCGCCACCTACAGAAACTCAAACTGCATCAACAGGAAATCCAAAGAAGAAGACGTCACAGTACTGGACACACTGTTTGATTGACAGGTGATCTCTGGGAAGTGCAGTGCAGAAACACCACAGCAATGAGCGCTTAGCAACAAAGATGTCAACAAAGTCAAAAAAATTTAAAATGTAAATGAGGATCTCATAGATTACCACTTTATCGAAGGCCTAGATAATTTATTTGTTCTAATGATGAACAACTTAATTAATATCTTGCTATTCATTACTATTTGTTTACAATGTGTAGCAACTTAATTTTTCTCTCTCTCTCTCTCTCTCTCTCTCTCTCTCTCTCAGTATGGGTGTAAAAACTGCCCACTGTTTTCTCACCTCTGGCCGCCCGATGGTGTCTCTCAGACAGAAAGTCTCACTTTTGTCTCTCTTTGTTTGCACGTCTGGCTTCGGCCCCCCATGACTGACTGCCACCCAGCCCTCCCATAATGCATCACTAGCTGCAGGCTCTGGCTGTGGCACTAATTTGTGTTCCCTCACTATTCACTGATTGTTCCTGTTTATTCACTCATTTGTGTTTTGTAAGACTTTACTTGGGTTAGCAAGTTGGCAGCCTGAATACTAATTAGATAAGTTAACGTATCATTCTCTAAAAGCTTTGCTTTTTTCCTCGTAGGCTGGACATGGGCTCTGTCCACTGAATTAGCTCAACGTGTTAAAACCATGCATATAAATATGAAATAGTTCTGTGTAACCCTGTAAATAGACAATATCAAAATAGACAGAAATCTCCTCAATATGGAATCCCATGAATAATGCCTCATGGATACAGATACACTGTTATCAGGTACACTTTGCTACAGGAACTAACATCTTCCCTGACAGGTGAAGTGAGAGAGCCGCACATGCATACTGCCCTCTAGTGTTCAGTATGTATATTGCAACAACAGAATCACCTTTCCAACAGACTGTATGGCTGACTGTGTCCGAGTTTGATCATAGAGGTAAATACAATTCCAAAGCCTGCAAGCTACTTTTCACCTCATCTTAAACCGGACATCTAGCACTGCAAAAATAATAATGATAATATCAAGAAGATAAGAGCATTTTCAGAGCAAAAAGAAGAGAAGATATGCCAATTCTCTGCTCCCTCCTCATCCTGTCTCACTGCCTCCCCCTGCTTGGTGAAGTAAAACACCCCTCAGCGATGTCTCTGGCTGAAATCTGGACCAGGATTCACTGGTACCACAATAACACTGCCCTCCTCCCCTACACTATGAGGCACGAAACAGCATGAGTCATGCCATATCGCTCACTAAGAGAACGAGACGTTATTATAATAAAAAAGAATGAACAGAAACCCCTATAAATAGAACTCAGCTGACAGGAGGTTTTTTTGTCAGTCACCAGGATCGGACCAAAACCAACTTTTAGAAAATGTATATCAAGTCTATCTTTTTGGATATCACCGGACACCACAATATTATATGGTCATAGAGAAGATGATAACCTGCACAGCTGCATCTTGAGTTATTATCTAATCATAACCTATGGGGGAAAGTAGGCCTGAGAACATATCCATTTCTCCAAGGGCATGTGCCTCAAATGCCAGGCATAAGTGGAGGACATCACAGAGCTGAAGGGTTACGTAACAAGACCGAGTGCAGCCCTTCAAACACCTGACAGGCCAGACCCGAGACGGTGGGGATGCACGTTATAATGAGACTCCTTAGTCTACTGGTATTGCATAAACCGTCTGTCCAGTCAGTAGTCAGAGCAAAAAAGGTGATATACATGTATCAAGCGGATGAGGAAAATCGTAAACGTTCCTTAGGGAGTTTACATATCATGGACCGATGACCCTTCACACTTCTGAACTACTTCTAAACAGACCTGCAAACGTTCCGAAGGCTTGTCATTCCTGTCAAGTCTCTATCTTGTGAACCCTCTTTGGCCAGAGTCCTGCAGCACAAGAGGAACTATGGGAGTGTCGGAAGTGAGAGGGGAGACTGTGGAAGAGGACTGCAAAGAGACACACCTACCCAGAATGAATTAACCAATGAGGAGACTAGATTAGTCAATCGTAAAAATACTAAAATGACATTGCATCAGTGTAACACAAATGATCCTGTCTCCATTTGTTGTGAGTTAAAGCTGCACCTCCAGCCTCGTACGTCTGTCACAAGGCTAATGAACGGGACCAGGGCTATTATGGCAGCAATCCAATGGGACAACGTTAAAGCAGTCGTTATCGAACATAGCGATTCTGGCCTTGGCCCTGGCATGCTGCTCATGACAAAAACGACAGTCACTCAAGAGAAGCGCATTTCCGTGAACTCGTCAACTCGACAGACAGAAATAGATTTCCCAGATATCCCGTTACCTTCCCTAAACTGTTAGCCCATCAGCCATCTCTGCAGGAGTGCTGGGAGAAAATACAATGCTGCCGTTGTTGTGTGTGTGCCGAGACAATACCCAGTCACACAACACTGCTGCAGTCTCAGGACCCCACCCCACCCCACCAGATCAATACCACAGAGAACGAGGGAGGGGGGGAGAAAAAGGCCGGTGCTGCCGTTTGTGGTCCGAAGAGGCAATCTGAGCTCGACACCACAGTACAGTAAGTGCTGAGGCAGCAAGTCATACGGTATCATCTCAGCCCCGTTTCAGTGGTCAGACAGTCACCAGAGGTGGAGGAGCTGCAGACCCAGAGACGCCCTCTGATGGATACAGAGACACTCTGGCAGGTTGATACTCCCCCGAGGGAAATACATGAGTATAACGAGAGATGTTAATAACCTAGTGACATGATGCAGCCCTATTAAAAATGTCAGGGTCATTATATTCTATCACAAGCAGTTTAAATTACTTCTCTTCCAACTGCTTACAAGAGTCTCTGAAGTGGTGTGTGTGTGTGTGTGTGTGTGTGTGTGTATGCATCTATGGTACAGCAGAGGTTGACATCTATCCTTTAACCGAATGTGACCCGACCTGACCCGACCCGACCCGACCCGACCCGGGATTGGGTGGGGTTAAAATTGTTCGGGGTTGCGTACTCAAAAGTTCTGGTCTTTTCTTAGCATGTTGGATTGTTAGCTATTGAGTGTGTAGCATGCTACGATGAAATATGAAAAAATATGGATATCTATCTTATGATTAAAAAGGAGTTATATAGCATATCATAGTATAGATATGGTAGCTGGAGGGATACGCTGCTCTCAGCTCTTGGTATAATTGTTTGCGGACACAATTTGGTTTCTGAACTGCTGAGCGGTCTGTTTCAAGCCAGCAGGGAAATCACTGCTGAGCCTTCTGGAGGTATATTGGGCCTAATTCAGTGAAACATCTGTGACGCCCGCACTCAAACACACAGGATTGCAACATCAAATCCTGTGTGTTGGTAAATGCTTCAGGCCCGTGTCGAGCCCTGCATCCGCATAAACACTCCTACCTCCACCTCCCCCCATGTGAGCGTCCCACCTGCGATGCGGATGATGGCCCTCTCCGCTGGGTCCAGCACGTCTCCAGAGGCCGACTTGGAGCGCTTGATGCGATGGTGTTTGGGCAGGTTCCAGGGCAGCGTGTCTCCCGGGGATGGAGACCAGCTTTCCTCCGACGCGGCCCTGACCAGAGGCCTCCTCTTGGGCTTGTCCTTCGGCTCCTCCATGGTCTGGATGGACCCAGCGGAGAGAAAGGGACAGACATGGAGTTACAGAAGCTCTCAACACAAGAGTGGAACAGAAGGTATCATTCCAAAATGCTATATGTCCATTTGTACAGAAAATTGTTACTTGAATTCATCATCTTTTAGATGAAAAATCGATACGTTTCCATCCTCTGAAACAGTGGTTTTCAATCCAAAAGCTATCAAGGTTTTCATTTTGATTTGCACACCTTCAACCAGAGAAGAGGATTAGTAATAAGTGAAATCAGCTGCTGTATTTGGATGGAATGAAAATCGGCATACTTTTGGGCCCCGGTGACACATTTGTACCATAAGAGAAAGTGTTACTTTTTCCCCCCGCAAATGGTTGAAACCTCATTTTGGAGCAGAACTCTTCATTTAGCCGATCTATATTTAGACCGATCTTTTTTCACCAAAAAGCTGGAGCACTGTCTCTTTCAGAGAGCTGCTGTGAGGGGCAGGGAAGGTGTTGCTGATCTACAACGTCACCATTACCAGCCTCCTTTTCAGCTGAGTCACCACCCAGGACACAGGCTGCTCTCCACAGGGGCGCTGGCTGCACCGCTAGAGCCTCTCTTATTGGACAGGAGCAGGCAGGCCCACGGTCCCACGGGTAACTACGCGTACAGTGCATCAGCTACAGATCACATACTGGTTATGATACGGCTAGAGCCTATATACCAGTCTCTTTTACTGGTCATGACTGTGGTGCTATATCATTTCTTATTTCTTGTATTTCTTCTTCGTTAACCCTTTATTTGAGGACTTGAGGACAGAAGCGAGTGGGAATTAAGACGTGAAATAACACATTGTTACTCGGCCTACTTGGAGATTTTCCTTCCTAGGAAACGTTCTCCAGTTACCAGTTTGATATCAGCTCATCATACCCTGCCTGGACACGTACACACACACGACAAACTAATAACAGCGTTTGGCCTCTGAAGGTAGAGCAGTAACAGTATACTCTGCTGTAGTGGTTCACGGCCCGATCTAGATGATAACATAGGCTTTTGGCCACCATTATCTCTTGACACAGTATTAGTGTCACAGTATTGACTGTAGAGACCTGACAGTGAGAGACGCCCTCCCTCCAGGCTCACACTTACTCCCAGGATTCAAGAGAATAACGCAATACTGAATGAATACTTCAGGAAAACGCACGAGCTACGGGAATCACATGCAAACTGTACGTCTTTTTCATACGCCTGAGGTAATTTATGAATGAATCATTAGGGATACTGTACTGCATGCAGTGGTGACGGCAGTATTCAGTAGTTACACGCACCCACAGCATCGAAAGGCAACCACTGCTTCGACTCTGACACAAATGACAGAGTCCTGGATGGAGAGACGGGAACACACACAGTGAACACACAGCATCACTTCTATCACCATGGCAAGCTGAGAGCATCAGGAGGAGCAGTAAAGAGAGAGCATGCTCCTGAAGCTGTCAGGACTTCAGACACATGAAGAAGAAGAGGAAGTGGTGCTGCTGTGTGAATAGACTCTGGAAAAGTGTCTGGATCACACAGACAGCTGATGTTGAAGCATAGTGTGACAAGTGCTTCATCAGGACTGGATCTGCTGCTCATCAGTTTGCAGATCAAGCTGGATCAAGACTAACTTTAACTCTAAAGCACAAACGCACATAGGACGTGACCTTGCCCAGATATATCTGACAGACAGGTGCGCCTGCTGTTTGACAGGTGGATTAACAGAGTATGGTGAGAGTACTGTAAGCATCCTCACTGTTATTTCTAATCTGCCAGGTTTTGAGGAACCAAATCGTGTCGTTATAACCGCATCGGTGCTGCGGCAAGACCGTAAAACACGACCCGCGTCCCCGGTGTACTCACGCGCAAGGACCGCTGGTTTGATCCCCGTTAAAAAGCAGTCGGTGAAATCCGCGTTGCGGTGGAAATGTCGGCGGACTCGTCCCACTGAAGATCCGCTCAAACTAAAGAGAGCCGCGTCAGCCGCAGCGCCCGCGTCCTGCTACAGTGTCCTGGGTGTGTGGGATGTTTAGACCGGGTCAGACCTGATCAGACCCGGACCGAACCAGGCTGGATGAGGACTCTGCTCCCTCTGCAGCTGACTTGCCTCCCCTGTTACAGCTGATGGTCAGATGTTGCTGAACGGCAGGCACGCAGGAGGATTAGGATGAGAGCAGATCTGATGCATGCAGGTGAAAACTGAGCTCAGATCAGATTTATTGCAGGGGTGTCGTTACACATTGGGCCACAATTATTAGGCGCCTTGTAGATTCAATTTGAGAATATTTTTGTTGTTAGATATATGAGCTGTAAATCTCTACTGAGTGTGGGAGACAACAGTGGAGAAAGGGAACCTGTGATCTAGATCTGTTTTCTGGGGACCCCCTCAAACCCTCTCAAGGCCCCCGGGGGGGGCCCCGGACCCCACCTTGAGAACCCTACCCTTGCCACGTCGTTGTGTTAAAATGCACCGTCATTAAGATATGTTGTGTTAAAAGGTAACACAGACTTGTGTCGTCCCAAACAGGTTTGGCTCAATGGCTAAATGACAAATTCCTGTACATGCATTGAACCTACATGGCAATTACAGTGATTATGCTTCTGACAGACAAAACAATCAAACTGCAACCATTCCCAAATAACTATGACCCTTAACATTTTTTAGTAGAATGAGAAGTGACAGTTAATGCCAGTCCACATTTTTTTCTAAGTTATGTTCAACACATGTCTCCCCTGTGTGTGTTTGCTGATTACAGCTATGTGACTGCTGTCCTCTGCCTGCTCTCTGCACTTTTATAGCACAAATATGCAAATGGACAACAGTTAATCTGGTACCTTTGACTTGCATCCTTTACACTGCCCCATGTGGGACACAGTTGTACTGAAGTGAAAATTGGCATGCTGAGCCATTACATAATGAAGATATGTGGCCTTCAGTATGCTAACAATGGTAGACTGCTTGTTTGTGTGGCCCTACTACATTAGTCTCCCACTTGTAGACCGAACCAATGGGCAAGGAGAGGAGTGGGGGTGCTGGAGTTCTGGCTCTATCCAGTTCTGTGCCCACCCTTGTATTCATAAACTATGCGTGTCATCAGTGCTGAATGCCAGTGTCTGTGCCAGCTTCGTCCCCATTGTGCTGAGGACAACTGCATCATCGACCCAACAGAGCAGCGGAGCTCGGAGACGAGCGACGGATGGACTAATGCAAAGGATTCAAAGATGTGAAACACTGCAGAAGTGAAACCTCTGCTCATCCTGGTTGTGCTCCGTCCACTTGGAGACTCCATCATAAGGAAGAGCCAGTTCGCACATGTTATAACCTAGTTACTAATCTAGAGAAACTTCTTGATTCTTGATATATAGATAGAGATATGCCACAAGACTTTGTATTAAGTTTCACAGGGAAAACTTCAGTGTTAATTTAACTTTGTGAGCGTAAAAACCAACCATATGCCAGTTTTAAGTCCACATCCATCACTTATTTTAACACTTTTACATCGTTTTGAACAGCCGCCTCAGAGCCATATCAGCTCTACGAGTGGACAAACAACTTGTAAACTCCAAATAAATGAATTGCCACTGAAAAATCAACAGTTATTAACAGTGGGAAATGTGTTAGCAGAATGGGGACAGCCGTAGCCTAAAGGTGAGGGCGTTTAAACCAAAACTGTCCGTGTCAATTGAACCGAGTGTTTATATAAGTCCACATCCATCACAGCTAAGTGAATGAAATATGTGTCAAATGAAACTACCCCCCATGTTTTCCGGGGACCCCCTCAAACCCTCTCCGGGCCCTGTGCGCCGCAAAATCGCCAGTGTTAATTGAACTCAAGAGTCTAAAAGTCAACTCACATCAGAGTTGATTTAACACTTCCAGATAGCTTTGAACAGCCGCCCCAGAGCCATATCACTGAACAAACAACTCTCCAGTCAACACTGAAGAATCAACACTAAAATTAGCTGCGTATACAGTACAACATTGTGGTGGCACTCCCAGGTATGACTGTGTGTGACTGTATGATTATTAAGCATGGCATCGCTGAAAAAGAGCATAATGTGTCCTTCAAATCCAAACACCATCTCATTAAACCAACTGGCTTTGCATGATCGAATCAAAGTGGAGAAATGATCCTCAAATGCCAGGAAATCAAGCCTTCCATGACACACAGTGGAGAAATATTCCTCACCTTTTGTGTGCTTTCTGCAGTCGCCGTTTCCATCCCGGCTTTAAGTGTCCGTCTTTTCCTTTTCCTCACTGCAGGACCTGCTGGTTCCTGTCCAGAGGGCACAGACTCCTCCAACTGGACAGAAGCAACTTGCTTCTCTTTGGGCTTTTTCTTGCGCTGTAATGACATGGTAGCTTCGGTCATTTCACATTATTCACCCTAAATCAGTATTCATACAATCACAGCGGAGTTGTCCCTACCATTGAATAGGTGGCATGGGTCATCTTGCTTTAAAGAGCTGCAACCCGCCTAAAGGAATCTCATTAGTCTGGGTTTCAGTGGAGAGTTTTAGTGTCACATGGCCTAAATGCTGTTTCAGAGGCTTTTTGGGGGGACGTTTTTGGGGGAAAACACTGAATCACAGTAATATAGTATTGACATAATCCCACCATCCAGGCTCTGTTTTCATACCTGAATCAAATGAAGGTTCATTTCTAAAAGTTTGCTTAGAGGGAAGACAGCTCTCTAATTGTAGACCTCACCGTCGGAAAACAGTCTTCTGATATCTGGCATGCTCTGACTGGGCCGGACAAAGACGTCCTTATTCGGGGGACGTTGATTGTGATTAGTGCTGTCAGGTAAACAAATGGGGTTTTGTTTTTTCACGTTGTTTCCCTGGATTGAAATTCCCTGAGGAAGAGTATAGCCACAACATCAAATGAAGTTCTGCTCCAAAGTGGGATATCCTCTCTCAGAAATGATCAATAACAAAACATGAATACAAACTGTGGAACGTTTTCTCCCCAAGTTCTTAGCTGACAAAATGATAAATGCTCTTCCAGTATGGATCCTCTATATGTTAAGATATTAAATGATCAACTTCAGGTAATGATTTTAGTCCACAATGGTTCCATAGCATTTTGGAAATACATTTTTCACTTTAGCGTAGTATATTTGGCTGACAAACAACATGGCGAATTATTAGTATTCCTTTAGAACAGAACTCTTCATATATATTCATAATGGCTGTTTTTGTAAGTCAACTTAACTCTGTCTCTCAGGCAGGCGGGTGGGAGGCGTCATGAACTGTCAATCATTCAGCCATTAGACCCAATGGGATCAGCAATTAAGAGATCTGAGGCACGCAGTATTTTGGAATGAATGATTGCATAGTCCATCATATGCTATAACTTAAACCGCATACAGAGTGTATGAGTGTCATTGTGAAAAAAGAACAAGCCTCTCATTCATTCAGTTGTGGAAAAACATATGCAATCATAATGAAATCATACTGAGACATATAGGAATGTAGGGTCATTAGAAGACCCACAGTTCTCCAAGATTGTAATATATGCATCATATATTCACCACTGCTTATTATTGTTTCAACACAAAAGCCTTTTTCAACACTGAGGTTTGAAAGCCTGATAACCGATGGTCACTGCATCACGGGGGCGGATGTGTGCAGCTCTGTTCTCCAGAGAGAGAGAGAGAGAGAGAGAGAGAGAGAGAGAGAGAGTGAGGAGACCCAGCTCCACTCTTCTCTCTGTCCTCCCACTTGGTGCACGAGAAGGAAATGAACCTTTTGTTGGCCCGTTACTGACGCACAGACAAAGGCTTCTCGCTCATGGAGCCATCTCAGCTGCACAGTGCCTCTCCACTGTATAACAACGCTCACTAGCTGTGCCAAGACACATTGTGTGAGGCCGGTGCAGTTGTAGATATAGTACAACATGAGCTCACTTGTAGTATACTTAGTAATGGAATTGACTCTCGATAATACTGCGGTTGCATTGCACAGACGATACGGGAACGATATAAGCAGCTTCCTCGATCTGCAGGAGCGCCTCTAGTGATGGGACGAAAGGGGAGAACTTTCATTTAGGGAACCCAAGCTGCAGACGGTCCTTCAGAGAGGCCTGCTGTGCAGATACTGTATTAAATGTATGTATATGAAAATGTTGCAGATTATTACTTTCAGTTAATAGGGTTTTTTAAGAATAAAGTCACACACTGGGAACAGTCTCAAAGCTCGACCGTGATTTGCAGACAGTCTGAGCTCTACCTATTGAAACGCTGCTAACCTGCTTAAAGACTTCATTCCAGGGGGTTTGTCCATTTCAACGCTGCAAACCTGGCGTACAGGAGGCATTCCAGGAAATTAAAATGCTGCTTAATGAGAGCTAGATAATTTAGCTCTTGCTTAGGAAGAAGTGCCAACCAAGACCAAATCCAGTAGTGATTTGTTGATCCAATCTCAATCTGAAGACTTCTGAAAAGATGTGAATTTTAGATTTAGCTGCTCAAACAAATTCAATTCTTGTCAGTGACTTCATTAACAACCTTGATCAAATATCTATATTGATATAGGAACATTTGAATTCCCACTATGTAGTCCCTTTAAGGTTTAATTCAGTGCTTTGAATAGCAAGTGAACGGGGACCTCTGAAGTCTAAAGGAGGTATTGCAAGCTAAGTTACAAAGAGAATGACTCATGTGATGTTGCTAAAAGTAGATTTTATACTTACTCTTTGAAAGCAGCACCATGGTTACCCAGGATGAGAATTTAAGGCATAACATGATGGCATTTATCTCTCAAGAAACAGAACATAGTCTAATTGCTCACCTGACTTGGAGCTTTTGACTTGGAATGCTTCACCATAACTGTACGGAGACAAACAAACAAACATTATTTTAGAAGACAGGTAATAGTTTGACAACCCCCTC
Organism: Rondeletia loricata; assembly: GCA_900302605.1. Lineage (NCBI taxonomy): Eukaryota > Metazoa > Chordata > Actinopteri > Beryciformes > Rondeletiidae > Rondeletia > Rondeletia loricata. Next base: position 45,255 of record OMLI01101153.1, read on the forward strand.
ATCTCCCAAATACAAAATGTGGCACAATATCTAAAAGTATGATAAGCACAGCATATCATCAATGCAACTGCTCATTTAAAAGTAATGTGTACAACAGATGACAGAGGGGTCCTGAGTCACTAGACACTGCCACCATCCACGTGTTGAACCGTGACATCACATCATGTCAAGTTTAAAACGTGCCATTAAGCCCACAGTGGCACAACAATCAAATGTACTGTCACGTTCTTATTTAGATGGGAAAGTATGCCTATGAGGGTTTAGAGCAACATCCCTAACAATATCCGTGTTTTATTGTACCATAGAGTATGAAAGACCCATTGTATCCATTCAGACAGTTAAAAGTACATTTACACAGTATTCCAACCACAAAATGTAGGCTGAGCCAACAAGAGCTGGCAATTTCTGGAAAATGTGGAAACGGCAGTCTTGGCAAGGAAAACCCTAACAATTTACAATTACCGCACTTTCCACTGAACGTTCCTCCCAGTAAAGCAGAGAAAGACTTGGAGCTAAACGTTCACAGTTAGCTGCATCAGTCCAGTTGCTGTAAGCCCATCACAGGCCTCCAAAGACCCACAGGGAGGTATCGAGGGCCCACCTACCTGCCAGGTACCTCTCCAGGGAGGGCGAGGAGCGCTGGTTCCGAGCGTAGCAGCAGAAGAACAAGACCCAGACCAGGAGGGTGGCCAGGACCAGAACTAAGACCCAGAGGAGCCGGGCCGCAGCTGGGTTAGTGAGGGCCCAGGCCGTCAGGGTATCCATGCTGAAGTCTGGTGAGCAGACTACTCGTCACCAGTAGAGCCTTACTATCTGTCAGTCTGCTTCCCTGTGTGTGGGACTGCAGCAGAGCTCATGAATGGGTTCCTGTGGGCCGGGTTCTGTCCTCTCAGGGCAGCTACAGCGCCTGCAGCAGCACGAAGAAGCGGCAGCAGCAGCCACAGATGGGTACCAGCTGTTCCAGAAGGAGCCCTTGGCCCACGTCAGCTCTGTGTGCCTGTGTGTGTGTGTATGTGTGCGTTGTAATTTACTGAGTCCTGGAAAACTGTGTGTTGAGTGTGTGTGCATAAGGAACACTGCTTGGAGGAGGAGGAGTGGCTAGGAGTTACAGCGAATGGCATAACCGCCGGCCACTCCCAAGGTGAACATCAGAAGGAATCCTCATACAAGCGTACACACACACACACACACACACACACACACACAAGAGAGTCTGTAATGTAAGGGGCGACTCAGAAATGCACCTGGGGCACTTTCCCCTCTCTACTTGAACACCTGCCAGCAGTAATTTGTGCAATGAGAGGGGTGCAGGCATCTCCAAACAGACAGATCATTTGAAAGGTGTGTTTGTTTGTGAGCTGCCTGTCATTCCTTTAAAGTCATCATCTATTTTTAACCCTTTTTAATTATCCAGGTTTGTCCTATTGAGATCAAGGATCTCTGACCAAAACACCAGCCGCACCCTAAAGGTTGCATGTTACTGTAATATGTAACTACTTATTGTAGACTGGTTTCACCAGCAGTTTTACACAGGTCAAATATTTACTTATGATGCGCTGAGATGGAGTAGGCAGTGTGCAGTGTTATTAAATGTTCCCAAATAGGGTGCGGTTGACAAGCATCGACTGCACCTGCATAAACCTTTTTACTGTTACCATAAACAACATGGTTACAGTAAATCATGCTACACATAATCATACAAACAAAGTAGATGTTTTAGTCAGGCTCTCATCTGGAGTTTTGATAATGGAACAACTAGTAATGTACATCTGTGGAAATCTGCAAATTATCTGCATGTTATTTTTTCTGTAAATATATATTGGCCTTCTGTAGACCGATTGATGTGTTATGACACATATTTTCATATTTTGTCATTTATGTATTGCATATATCAATATTTTTCAATTACATGAAAATTCATATTTCTCAGACATTTCTCTGACGATCCCCTCTCTCTGCCCGCCGGTAGGTTGTTTGTCTGTCAGGGATGCAAACGATAGCTGAAATTATGATAATCTGTGTGTGTGGTGGGACATTGTATGTCGGATGAAGGTTATTTTCATGACTTTTTGCTGGGCTGTGCTATTTACATATTTACTTTTGGTTTTCTTAGTTGTAGGTTGCATATTTAGCAACTGGCAATGTGTGGTGGTGACCAGTGGCGTTGATTGATTGATTTGTCAGCATTATGTTTTTGTACAATGTTGGACCCATCTCTGCACTCTCTTGACTGTTTATTTGTTTTA
>OMLI01101161.1:6795-16917 GCA_900302605.1 Rondeletia loricata
ATGGAAGAACATCCAACGCAGACAGGACCAACAGATGTGTATGTGTATGTATGTGTGCATGTGTGCGTGTGTGTGTGTGTGTGTGTGTGTGTGTGTGTGTGTGTGTGTGTGTGTGTGTGTGTGTGTGTGTGTGTTTTCTTATGTTCCTGTTCAATGCTGCTTGTAACTTTTACTCTAGGCTATTTTACTTCATGAATTTGCCATTTGCGGATCAATTTGATTGAAAAAAAAAGTTTGTTGATTTTATTTCAACCTCAATACTTTTAATCAAATAAAGTTTATGTGGCCGATTATTTTTGCATCTATTCATTCTGTCCGCATTTTAGTGCAGTCACTTTCCTCAATATCTACCTTGCAAACATTGAATTGAAGGAAAAGGACAAGTGAGGGATGACTGACTATATGTTAGGTTTTCCTGCATGGAACAGCATGAATTTCCCTTGATATGGCCTAATAGGCCTATTATTTTTGCCAACTCAGGATATTACCCATTATGCTGTTTTGCCTATTATGCTAAATACCAAGAAAGACAATTCAATTTTATTAAAATGTTCTAATTCAACCGCAGTGTCCATAGATAGGCTACACAAGATATGAAACGGTACTACCTGGATAATTTGCCAGATAAACAGAATGTAAAAAGTCTTCCAAATTACCTTGTTTAACAACCTTGTTACCATGTTTACCATATCTTACACTGTTTAATTTATCAAATTGGTTGAATTGTTTCTCATATAAGTACGGCCTCATTTTGGGAAGTTCCTTTGAAAATAGATATTGTGATATACTTGCCTTCTTTTGAAAATCTACCTGTAATTGCTCAGAATGTAAAAACCTTGTTACCTTGTTTACCATATCTTACACTGTTTAATTTATAAAATTTTCTTTGAAACATTTTGGAAATGCCATTTGATGATGTCATAGAATTGCATTTTCCTTCATCTTGAAAACTCACAAAACAATACAAAAAACATGCAAAAATGTAGGAAAATGTCTAGGCTAATTTTACAGAATAACAATCTAGGCTACTGTAAAAGTCAATTTTGGTTGACTTCCTCTTTAAATCAACAACACTAATAAAGACAACAACACACATGCAAACAAATACACTAATTAAATTGTTTTCGACCAGAATAGAAATAACCTGTCAAATGAAAAATAATGGCCATCATCACAATCTCATTTCAGCCCAGGGATACTTTGGGTGAGGGCGCCTAACCTAACCTATAGGCTTGTCTTTGCCCAGTGCTGTGAGACCAGCAGAGGCAACCAAATTTTGGACTGTTGTACAGCTCGGAAACTAGTCGCTGGCTACTAGTACCAGGCCAAACGTGGCAGACAGGGACAATCAAGGAGGACAACGCCAGAGTTATGAGCATCCTGTAACTCTGGGCAGTTACATTTTATTCGTCATTGGTACATCCGGGTACTTTCTTTTTTGATTGACAGTTGCCATGGCAACAAGCTAGAGCATCGCCATTTTGTCAGAAGGGTTTTTTCCCCAGCTCAGTCTTTTCAAATGTTCTCCCTTCCCGCCGGAATAATGCTGTCAGTGGATATATATTTGACGTTTTTGGTTAAAGAAATGCGTCGAGTGGATCGGATTAAGAAAGTCAAGAGGCCAACGATTTAACGTAGTTGAAATAATTAGGCGGCGCCGCACTAACTCAGTTGTCCGTGTCTCTGGTCCACCGGGCCGGTTCACTGCGCAGGTTTGGACCGCGCGCCATTTTGTGAAAATTGACACAAAATTCTTAACCAAAATTATCAGAGGACACGATTTCTGTTTCATGTTTTTTAAGTAATTGGGATCTATCTAAATTGTTGTATGTATCGAAGTGACCGACGCTGAATTTGTAAAGACACGTAAAATCTGAATTTGGCACAACGTTTATTTAGCGGTAGCTAGAATTGTTAGCTTCAGGCTAGCCAAAGGAGCTAGAGCTAGCCAGGGTAGCTAGCTAATACTAGCCGCGTTCATTTTGTCAAACTAGCCAGTTTGCTAAGGTTAGCTAGTAAGTTATGCGTGCTAGTTAACATTAGCAAGCTGTTTGTCATCAGCTGATACTAGTCAACGTTGCCTTGGTCACTGATGCTGTTCGTAAAAGCGTATGGTATAAAAAGCATGGTGAAATTGGCTGACGAATTATTTTAGAGTTTGCCGGTCAGAAGAAGGGGATTGGGGTTTAACGTTACTCGCTAACCGTGCTGGGAGGGGAGAATCTCAAGCTGGATAAGTTGCCTCATCATACAGGTTATTGGACTTTAAATGAAGATCGTGCCATCAGAGGTGAGTATTTGCAAAACATATTTGACGTTAGCCATCGTTGGCTTAACATAGAACGTTAGCAAGTCTGCTAACATATATGTAACGTGAACGATTAACAATGATGGACGCAACAGTGAAGTTGAGAATGGTAATGTTAGCTCATGGTATGGCAGATAGCTAACGTTATGTGGCGGTGCCGACTCTTCTGTAGCTAGCGTTAACTTTGGCTTTCAGTCAGTAAGTTAATGTTAGGTCAACGAACTAATGTTAGACAGGATTAGCTTCCAAGCTAGTAGTGAGCTAAAATGTGCTAGCGGATTGTGTGGGCTTGGACGGAGAATCATGCTGGCATGGTGTTAATGTTACAGCGAACCTTCTTGCAATATGTGAGATTGTCGTTGTACGAATGAAGCAAATGTTACCGTGCTAGCTAACGTCCACATTCGCTTTGCTGTTAATGCAATGTTGCATTGCATCCATTTTTTATCAGTGTCATTTGAGTTTCCTAGTAAGGTGTTACATTAGCCCACCTAGCTAACGCCTGTTAGCTAATGTGGCTAACCTGGCTAATGGTTAACGTTGGCTTGTTGACGAGCGAGCTGAATGGGCCCACAACCCGCTGGCTGAATATAGCGTCACTAGCTAACGTTGGATTGGTGAGGGATATGCTTGCTTGTCTCGCAGTTTGTAGGATAACGTTAACGACGGTAACGTTAGCTAGTTAGAGTGCTAACGGTATCGTGAGCTTGAATGCGTTTGTCATTTATACGGGGATTTCGAGGCATACACGAACGATATGTAGAAAGTGAAGACACTGAATATGCTCTCTAAATCCCAACCATGACGAGATCTACCCAATCAACTGTAAGTACAGAGAGCTGCTCGGGTCCCTTCTGGACATGAATCTGAAGCTTTTCATTATTTTGGAGGGGCTACATTTCATTCAGCTTTGGAATGGATGTGATCAGCTTTGTGTGGGAAGATTAAACATAAGTTTGTTAGAGATATTTTACATAGACATCACTTAGTATACGAGACAGGTACTAATAGCTAGCTAGCTATATTTACACCTAAATAGGCCCGTTGATGCCGTGATGAATAGAAGCCACAGCAGGAACTGTTCATAAGTCAGTACTGAAAATGAAGAATGATCTCAACGTTCAGAATGGAGATACGAGCTACAAGTGTGCTTGTTAAATTGTTTTGTGGTCTTTATTGGTCGTTCAAATAAGTTAAATCCATCCTGTAGTGTTGTCGTTTAGCCTGATATCAGGTATTACGTTTGGGAGATGGACTCAAAACAAACTTTTTCACTTCTTTGTACATTTGCATAATCTCGTACAGTAATTTCACTTGGGCCAGTTAGGCTGTGACTATCATTGAATTATTGGGAACAACAGATTTCAGGTCCTAGGCTAGGACCCACTATAATTTTCAACTGGATTGCCTATGGACATGCTGAGAGGAGATATCCAGTATTATGAAATCCACAACAACATGAATCCTTATTTGTTTTGATTGTTAGGTAGTATCTAGTCTATGCCTCCCTGAGTGAACTATGTGACTTAACAGTTTCTCACAAGAGCTTCACACCTTTTGTGTTTTTTGAAAATTTCATTGTGTAGGCACTGTCTTTGACTGTTTGGGCTGCTCAATCTATAAGCAGATTGCCTTCTTTTTGAATTTCAGCCATATTTTTTGAATTTCGTGATAGTTCATGAATTTCCCCCAAGCACAGTTTTTCAAATTTTGGGGGGTACTTTCTTCTGTTTTGGTTTTCTATCCCTTCTTTTTCACTAAAATGTAATCACTATGAAGTTAAATCCCACCAAAGATGCACAATGATAATGATATGTTTTTATTCTTTGTAGTGGGTTGTGGTTTGCTGCTGGACTCTCCTCCCAGGATGATATGAAATTTTACAGGAGACGATGCATCCAGGTTAGCTGCTATATATTAAGTCTTTACCCTTTGGCGGGGAGTGGCACACTTCTGTTCTTCTTCCCTTTCAATAATTTCACTGTTCTGAGTCTGACTGAATAAGGCATCTAATCTTCTAAATTAAAAGGAGTCCTAAAGTGGAAAAAGTCAAACAATGTCTGGTCATAATTAAGCTCTGTAGTGAACTCAGTATTTCACATTTCCATGGATTGTAGTTGTAATTTTTATAATTTTTTGTGATATGGTGTCAGACCTCAAAATGATGGAAAACTAGGTGACATTATGGTCTTTAGGTCACAGCAGAGGAAGCAGGAAATAACAAACCAGTCTTATCATTTTAGTGCTTGAATAGTGATAGGTTTTCAAAAAGAGCCAAAAACATTATAACAAATATATTAAATTGAAATTTTTGGTTTAATTAAGATGTAGGCCTATCAAATTGAGCAAAATTACAATGATTCTTTTACAGGTGCATAGTTGAATCCTTGTCACTGGAGGGTCATCCCCAAATTCTATATATGTGTGTGTGTGTGTGTGTATATATATACACATATATATATATATATTATCAGACAACAGTATGTTAAATCATGCATCTTAGTTTTCTTCATTTATAACCACTGTTCTATCTATTACAGTTCCTCTTATTTCTTTTACTGGACGTGTATTTTTTCCTTTTCCACAGCTGGGTCAGCTTTCTAATGCTCTCAGATGGAGTGCAGGTTTTGGTCTGTGCTGCTATTTTGCTGTCAGGCTCTTGTGTTGAAAGCAGCGTCTAAGTGTGCCAAAGTTCAATTTTATTTCTTGTTTATTTCTTGTTTTCTCATTGGAAAATGGGAGCAGCTCTGCCCTGGCAACAAAAGTAGGCTATTTGCATACTGCGTTGTGATTGGTCTGTGCATTGATGGGCTTGCCAAATCACGCTGTATCTCTGTGGTGATAGGCTATGCTAATTAGGTGCTGTTGCTGGGATTCTGAATAGTGGTTACTGTGTAGCACTGGTGAATTGTGTTGTCTGGTGAGAGATGCTGATAGCTGAACATGCTATTTAATAATTTTTTGATTCCTTCTGGCTTAAAATGAAGGATGATTCACTGTACAGTGTCGAGATGTTTTATTTTCACCCCCTTTTACTGTTAAACCCACTATTTTTGCTCCTTTTTCTTCACAAAGGTTGATGTATGACTGTTATATCTTCATTTTGTGGACATCTTTTGATTAATTTTATGACTATATATTTTACACAAGACAATGTATTTCATTTGACATTTGCCTCAGCAATGAATTTATCCTTCAGTTATTGTTCTCTCAACATCTTATGATTATCTTAGTCCATTTAAAAGTATGAGCTTCAGAATGTCAACATGTATGGTAATATTACAAATGCATAATTTGCAAGATATTTTACTTTTAAGTCTTCCTTAAAGGTGTATTAATACATTTTGTTATGAGGAAATTTACACTATTGTATAGGTTATATTCATATTGATGGTTATTGATATTAAATCTGCACATTAAGGCTTGAAGCCCAGAGTAGCCTATTTTTTTAGCTGTCTTATGTTTTGGCCACAGATGTCTTTTGTGTGAAAGAAGAAATGCACCTGTTCTACATCCAGAAAATTGCCCTTTTCACTACTTAGTATATTTTGTTGTATATCATGTTGAATTAAGCTAACATGCAACTCATGACAATGTTAATTTATTCCAGGAGGAGAGACTTCAGCATGCAAACCTTCGTCCGTCCGGCTTGCGCCCTCTTTTTCTTTCCACACTGCTGGTCTTCAGATGGCTGCTCCAATGCCCCATACGCACCAGCAGTACAGTGACCGCCACCAGCCAAGCACTGACCAATCTGTTACGGTCTTACCGTACAGCGACCAGACACCACAGCTCACTGCCAATCAGGTATACTGTTGACTCACACTTTTAGCTATAAACAATGTTTTGCACATACTTGAAGATTGGGTCATCATTTAAATTGACAATGGGGACCCTGCATCCCACAAGCCATACCACTTGCACATGCTATTTGATTTATTTTGGTCTTAACATGTGATGTTTAAAGAATTGTAATAACTTTGTGAAATTTAATTTTGAAACAAACCCACTTCATTTTTTACTACTATCACTAGGCAGAGTAGTTAGTTGCTTGTGTAAATGTTTCCTCCACTCTAGCTACTTAAAGTTGTATCAAATTTACTGAATGGCCTCTTAAGCTTTAGCACAAGTCCTAGTACGTATAAAAGTACTGTGCATATTGATCATGTATCTGAAATGTTAGTGTTTTTCCTGTTTGGTACTTCAGAGGCACATGCCCCAGTGCTTTCGTGACCCAACTTCAGCTCCCCTGAGGAAGCTCTCCATTGACCTTATCAAAACATACAAACACATCAATGAGGTTAGTGTGTTTTTGAAATTTTATTTATTTATTAATTTTTTTTTGAAATTATTTGCCAGTGTGACAGTGTAAGGATTCTTAAATTTGACAACTCTAGTATGAAATATTTTCACCAAGTATTAAGTTTGATCATTTGTCTTGCTTTTCTTTTGTTTATTTTACAGGTATATTATGCAAAAAAGAAGCGACGGCACCAACAGGGTCAGGGCGAAGACTCCAGTCACAAAAAAGAGAGGAAGGTCTTCAATGATGGCTATGACGATGACAACTATGACTACATCGTCAAGAATGGGGAGAAGTGGATGGACCGCTATGAGATTGATTCCTTGATAGGAAAAGGGTCATTTGGACAGGTGCTTAATTATAAATGACACACACACACACACACACGCTTGCATGAGTATATATGAGAGAATAGAGAAAAATAGAGAAAGTAGTGGTATTGTTTTGCTCTGTATAACCTGTGAGATATTTAACCCCATCTCCTGTTTTTTCATACGCAGTTAACGTTTTAAGTGTTAGTGTTAATATTGAAAATGCCATTTCTACCTTAACTTGGGAAACATTTGAATACATTTTTTCTTCCTGACATCTTCAGGTTGTGAAAGCCTACGACCGTGCAGAGCAGGAATGGGTTGCCATTAAGATCATCAAGAACAAGAAAGCTTTTCTCAATCAAGCCCAGATTGAAGTGCGCCTCCTAGAGCTCATGAACAAACATGATACCGAGATGAAATACTACATAGGTAATGCACTCTTTAAATTTTCATCTGATGCATTGCAAGACTTAATACATTTAATAATAAACTTTAATAAATTAAGAGGGCTTTCCTTTACTTGACTGACCTCGGTGCACTCTGGTTCCTCTGCAGTTCACCTGAAGCGTCACTTCATGTTCCGGAACCACCTCTGCCTCGTGTTTGAGATGCTTTCATATAACCTGTATGACTTACTGCGAAATACCAATTTCCGCGGAGTCTCGCTCAACCTCACCCGGAAGTTTGCCCAGCAGCTATGCACGGCGCTGCTCTTCCTGGCCACGCCTGAGCTCAGCATCATCCACTGTGACCTGAAGCCTGAGAACATCCTCCTGTGTAACCCCAAGAGGAGTGCCATCAAAATAGTGGACTTTGGCAGCTCATGCCAACTAGGACAGAGGGTATCTAGCTAAAATGTTCACTATCAGCGAAATACTTGTTTTTGAAAAACAAGAATGTCACTACGAAATATTTCATAGAAATGTTGGTGCATTGCTTACAAACATAAGGTGTAAACTGATAATTTGGAGTGGGCAAACAGGTAGTCTGACTGTCCCTGGTTTCTTTTTGTAGATATACCAGTATATCCAGAGTCGTTTCTACCGTTCCCCAGAAGTGCTGCTGGGAATGCCCTATGACCTGGCCATCGACATGTGGTCCCTGGGCTGCATCTTGGTGGAGATGCACACTGGAGAACCTCTCTTCAGTGGAGCCAATGAGGTATAGGGCCAAACATTGAAGTTAAATATCTACCCAAATTTGTTCTGTGCTATGGTCTGAAATGTAACTAAGGATGGGAAGTTTAACTAGGTTCGCTGACATAAACAAAAATATGAAGCCAACAAGCAGGGGTCTAAAAGCAGAATCATGCCAAAACAGAAGTAGCCGACCGCTTTTTGTGGGTGCACAAAAACTAGCAAAACATGATATTTGAAATTATTTAAATTACTTCACAATAGACAAACATGCGAAAGTAGCCTATAATCAATCATTCCAGTTCTGTGCCTACAACACTTCACAACTTTCATTTGACATCTAGCCTACAAATATTGACATCGAGACCACAAAGTTTGGGAAATGGGGTTGATAAACCTTAAAAAATATCCCATTGCATAGAGCTGTCCAGTCTTGAATCTGACTATATTTGCTTACATGTTAAACACATTGCAAAATTATCAGTTATTGTGGCCTCTGGATAACATTTGATGACATACACTTTACATACAATGTATGAAAAATGTATGTATCCTGTTCATTTGTCATTTCAAATAAAAATACAATCTTAAAAACTATTCAGCAGCTCTGCCAGAAACTTTTGCCTCTGACTGCAGGTGTAACTAACTTAATCAACAACACTTTCCTCAGGTTGACCAGATGAACAAAATAGTTGAAGTTCTTGGTATCCCGCCTAATCACATAATGGACCTAGCCCCAAAAGCCAGGAAGTTCTTTGAGAAGCTATCGGATGGTACATGGAGTGTTAAGAAGACCAAAGATGGCAAAAGGGTGAGCTCAGTTTCTTGCTGCTATTCTCTTGATCTGATAGAAATCAGTCTATGGTTAATTAATGTGATTTGTATATTATAATTATTGTCATAACCAACCAAGGTTGTGTGAATTGTGTGATATAATGCAGAACACTGATGAGTAAATCTCTTGATCTGTGTTCCCTGCCTTGAGCAGTATAAGCCTCCAGCCTCGCGGAAGCTCCACTCCATCCTGGGTGTGGAGGCAGGGGGTCCAGGTGGCCGGCGGGCGGGGGAGTCTGGCCACGCTGTTGCTGACTACTTGAAGTTCAAGGACCTGATCCTCCGGATGCTGGACTATGACCCCAAGAGCCGCATCCAGCCCTACTATGCCCTGCAGCACAGCTTCTTCAAGAAGACTGCGGATGAGGGGACCAATACAAGCAGCAGTGTGTCCACAAGCCCTGCACTGGAGCAGTCCCAGTCTTCAGGAACCACCTCCAGCACCTCCTCTAGTTCAGGTAACTGCCACTTGAATCTGCGTGCAGTTCCCCCATTATCCATCACTTGAAGTAGTGGAAGCCATTGATTTGTCAGTACTTGTGTACTTGAGAAACATTACAGGAGGACACCTCGCTACAAGTATTGGTTTGATTTTGTGGTAGGGCTGCACGATATGGACAAAATATCATATCCCGATATTTTTTGGCTGAATGCCGATATACGATATATATCTCGATATTTTCTATGAAGAGGGTTAAATGTTTCATTGTAAGTCAAAAGCCACATGTGAGATGTCACAAGCACTTTTATTAAAACACGAGTCAGTAATACTGCACAATATATCAACGTGCTATCAATAGCTGCCAGTTACAGAATTGGTTTTGCCTTCAAGGAACTTTGGCTGCTGGCATAAACAGAAATATCTTGGGCGAGTTGTACATACATCCCTCTTAAAAGCTCTGACAAATGATGTGGTGCCAACTAGAATGGTGTCAAAATTGAATAAAAAAATATATAAAATAATAAATAGTCTATATTAAATAAAAAGTGTACAGTTTTCATCTCCTACATAGACAGCTGTGCAAAAAACAAGAATGTAAATAGAACAAAATTACCAACAGAACAGGCCAACAAGCAGGGAACAAAATTAACTTTTTGGTTACCAGCCAGGCAGATTTTTTACCAGCCAAAAATGATAAATAGCTTTTTAGTATATCACCATGTGTTATTATTACTATATAATCTGGGTTATTTTTGACCATTTAATAAACAAAAATGTTTATTATG
>OMLI01101163.1:0-11529 GCA_900302605.1 Rondeletia loricata
ACATTACATTACATTACATTATGGCATTTAGCAGACGCTTTTGTCCAAAGCGACTTACAATAAGTACATTTTGTCAACAGTATTCAAACCAACCATATATCACAGTTTTCATCAGCTAAGCATTCAATAGGAATATGCAGCAATAATAAGTCGCATGCGTAGAGTATGGTTTCTCTAAGACAAAGTGAAAGATAGTGTTTTGTGTGTGAAGAGAGAATAGACAAACTCAGGAACTGGCAGGTGGTTATTTTGCTGCATGTTGTTCCTGACAAACACTGGATAGAGAAAAACAATAAGTGAAAACCTTTCCATTTGTGTTTTAGAAACACTCTGAGGATTCAAACAGTTAAATCACAAGGATATATATATATGTGTGACGGACACAAGACCTCCTGTAGCCACTACACTTGTGTGACTGTTCCCATACCCATGGTGAAGATGAAAGGCAGAGGAAGACACCACTCTAAATCAGAAAAAGTTAATGTTTTCCTGTTTTTCATATCTCAGATGAGCGCACACTTCTGCCGTGCCTTCTCCTCTGTGATGACACCTACAAGCGCTTTGTCGTTTTTGCTTCCTTCTCATGGATTTGTCGTATGTTTTCTGATTTGCCTTTGATTTCTAGAGGCCTAGATGGTGGAAGAGGACGGTCATGTGGTGTAGGAGGAAACAGAGGCACGGCCATCGGAATGCCACAGGCTTCTGTCTCACTGTTGCCATTCCTGTTGGCGCTCATGGGATATGGTGAGTGTCGCCGAACCTCCGTCACCAACTCGCAATAACCTAAACCCAAGTTTCAAAAGGCTGGCAGGGTCATTCATTTTCACTACAATTAATCAATTAATGTGGTGAAGCTTGCCACCTGATATTCTGCTAGACTCATTCAAACGGGTGAGAGAAGCTGAGTCGTTGAAGGAAAAGGAGGAGGGGGTAAATGGAGGGTCAGTCTCTTCCTCTCCCCACACCCTCTTTCCTTTGGAGAGCATTGCTTTGTGAGGAAGTGAGCTATGCACAACAGGATTTACACAGCACAATAGCTCTTAAAACGATATGCCACTGTGGTAGAACATTTTTAGTTTTCAGTACTTATATCTTCAGAGGCGTTTCCGAGCAGTCAACCACTAACATTGGCTGCCTGTCGTGACTCGTGATGTCCCTTACTGACTTCCTTCCATTAGTCTGAAAGCCTTACTTCCAACACATATACCAGCCAAAGCAGACTGACCCAAATAACATTGTTTTTGTCAGTGATGTGGGATCACGTCAATATAGAGAATCTGAAATGTAGCCTTAATGCTGCAGGTGGGCAAGGTGACTGACAGCTTGCAAAGTCACACCGAGAAAAGAGATTGAATTATTTTATACCAGATTGAATCATTTATTTAAAAAACTAAATAAAAAAAATAGGACAAATCAAATGAGTAGTGTGAGACAAGATTTGACTCACTGTGGCTACATTTAGACAATTTGTTTTACAAGGTGCATGGTGAATAGCTAAAGTGTTGACATCTTTCACTCTGTCCTCCTCTGTCCTGTCTCACCTCTATGCCTCCTCTCCTGTAGCTATGGCAGGGCTCAACCTCTGGCCCTCCCTCCATGTTGCCCTTAGCAACGCCAGTGTGTTTGTGGACTTCAGCACCGAATCCAACTGCAGCGCCATCCGCAACACCACCCTCTCTCTGGTTGACACGGAAACCAACACCACCCTCCTGACCAGAACCCTCCCTAACAACCAATCAGAGGGGAGGGTAGAGTTCAACTGCTCGTGCTTCCTGTATGCTGGAACCTTCCGGTTCCATCTGAGGCAAATCAGCATCATTGCAGATTCTCATGCTAATGGGACGGATGGTAGTAGCACGGAGAGCGCTACCTGGTGGTGGAGTTCTGAACTGCAGGTGCAGTGGCCCACCTTTCACATCGCTGTGGAGAGGGCCGGTAACCACTCAGGATCTTTCCAGGTAAGACAAATGGGATCTCATACTTTACATAATAATCGGTTTATTGTGCCGTAGAATGACAAGCAGAATGATCAGTGGTGTGCGCTGAAGCCTTCTGGTACCATGACAATGTGCTGATTCTGATCAAGGACACCTCTCTTCTTCTGTCTTCTCTGTCTCTCACCAGGTGGGGATATCCACTAATGAACACTTCCAGCCTTGCTCCAGCGGCCTGGACTCTGCCCTCCTCCTAGAAGTCAGCTACATGGAGTACAACCAGATTGGTCGAAACAGCATCGACAAGGTCCGAGACCGCACACGGCACCCGATCAAAGCGCTGCGTTCCCAGAGCATTGAGTTGTCCTGTGCCTTCCCCTTCACAGAAAGAGACTTCATACGGGTGGCTTTGCGGTCCCCTCATACAACCCAGGAAGTGAAGAGCTCTGGGCCCCTCTACCTGTCCCGGATCTTCTCTTATAAGCTGATGGTGGACAATGCCAACGCTTACAGGACAGGTTGCGAAGGGACTATGGCTGTTAAGCTGGTCACCCCACCCTGCGCTCACATCAATGGGAAAGTATTGCTGTATCAGGACGGAGGGGTTGGGAGGGGGGTCGCTGGTTCCTCTGGGATGGGGCCAGGGGGAACAGCATTGGTGGGCTTTGGATCAGAGGAGCCCTCCTCTCCGCCGCTGGCCTTTAACTGGCTGACTCAGGGAGAGAATGAGACCGAATTCAACTGTTCTGTGTTTCACCCAGGAAGGAATAAGTACTGCTTTCGGTTTGTCTTCAACTTCAGTCGCTCCCCTAGTCCAGCACAGACCTGTTTGGTGGTTCACAGGAGTGCAGGTGAGATGCACCATAGATCTATAATGTACCGGTAATCACATGATTTCCAGCTCAACAGGGAGTGGATTTTTCTTAAACTTTTATTCATCCGGGGAAGGTTTGCTGAGCATGCATGCTCTTTTTCAGCATCTCCCTGCTTCACATTCATACAGTTGGACACATTCACACTTGGGAGCTGCCCAGAGTACAATCACAATCTGGTCATTCAGCAGCATCACTGGGAGTAGGGGTGAAGTGCCTTGTTAAAGAGGACCGTGATGCTAATTTCTGAGGGAGGGAAAAGGCTTAAGAGTTACTCTACTTTCCCCATCCAGATTTTCCCAGATTGTTGAAAGCACCTTTCTAACCTTGCAACTGCTGATCTATTTGTACTTGTATTGTAGGCCTCAACTTGGTCGACACATTTTTGATTTGATTTGATATACTTTATTCATCTCACAAGGGCAAAATTATCTTTTTGTCCTCTGGTTGGGATGTAGGGTCAGTCAGATAGTGTGGTGCCAAATGTGGCCCAAATCGGAATTAAAGAGATCAGATTCCATGTGTTTTGGTGTTCACACTGCTCTGAAATCAGATCTGTGTCACATGTAGGCAAAAAAAATAGGATTTGGGCCACTTCCACCTGTAGTGTGAACATAGGCTAATACTTGAGGAGGTATGGCTGCACCCGGGCCCTCCGGTTGAGGGATGACCTCACAAACCACTAGGCAATCCTGCTGTAATGTACAGAGCACAATGTTCAACTCAGTTCAGTTTAGCAAATCTTATTACCTCAGTAATTTGTGGGCTGCATTTGTGACTGACTACTTGCACATCTATTTAATAATTGATAAGATACAGATTAATGTGATTTATGCTAATAGCATCAACAAATTAGTATTTTAAACCAATTAGATTCAGTCATATTTTTGTGATAGTAACTGCAAACCTATTGAACTTTATTAAAATCCTGTTGTTTTGTCATTCAAACTCTTGCAATATGCTGGTGAGAGCAAACTTTGCAAAAAATATTAATGAACAGCCATGTCTCCAATCACTGTTTATCTGATAGTCATGCGACTTGGTACAAATATCCAGGTATCCTTGCAGTACAAATTTGCCTCCTAGACCTTTCTTCAGCTTTTGAAGCATCATCAACACCAAGCTTTTTAAGACTGAGATACATAAATGGTCTGAATCTTCTCATATAGTTCGATAGATATACTCTAGGTTACTGTTTTGGTGTGTTGGCATGTTCCAACCCATAATAGCATAATAGATGATTATGGATGTTAGGACCTCAGTTAGAAGCATTATATGTAAATCCACCAAAGAGGTGCCTAATGGTGATACTTTGAGTATTTAACCAGTTACAGCAATGTTAGTAAAAAAAAATTTGTATATCAGTCACGACTGTCACAATCTCATTATAGATGGATGCTTGCGGCTGTATTTTTGCTTTATCCTCTCCTCCTTTATTCTAGCTATTTAGGGAATAAACTAGTAACTGGCTGATGTCACATGATAGGATGGTTGTGCAACTTGTTAGCTGCTTGTAGAAATGGATCCGATTATTTATAGAAATTGTATTATTTTATATTTATTATTTTTTATTATTATAGAATAATAATAATTCTGAAGGGTAGTTTTCTGTTTTATCTGTTTTAACTTTGTTTCTTACCCACACTGCATTTTTATTCCCCCCAAATATTCCAGAATTCCATAAAATGTCCTAAGTGAAAACATTGTTGTATTGCTTGATAATACGTATGGGGATAGTATATGATCTATATTAGCAAGTGAACACTGTGATGTCTCAGGAAAGAAGCTAGGAAGAATCTCATTGATCTGGAATACAACTTCTTTTTGTGGTCATCTATCTTACTGCAGAGTCATGGGGCCCGTGGCAGCCATGGAGTGTGTGCAGTGTGAGCTGCGGAGAAGGGGTGAGGGAACGAGTCCGTGAGTGTCTGCTGCCCTCAGGAGTGGGAGGGATGCAGTGCACCGGCATGGTGAAGGAACAGTCCCTCTGCTCGCTGGAGGACTGTGTCGGTCAGTCTCTTCGCTCCCTCCTCTCCTTTCTCTTTTCTGTTCATTGTCCATCATTTCTGCTCCATTCTTCTATCATTCATGCCCTTAGTTTATTCCATGGCTGGCATTACTCTCTTTTCTCTGTCCTTATCACTCTATTCCCTTTTTTGCTTCTCCCATTCAGAGATGAAAAAACACTCCCATTTCCTATTTGGAAGACAGCACAGGTCTAGTCATTCACATAAATCTATGTTTTCATTCTATTCACTGGCCTCACTCTCTTTGCCCTTCCTCTTTCTCCAAAATTTCAATTTCTGTCATTTTCCAGTCTTTGCCAGACTAGACTAGACTGCTCTCATAGATGCAATGGCAGTGCAGTATGAGCACCAGTGCACACCGTTTACATTATCGTCTCCCTTTCTTCCTCAGTGTTGCCTGCTCCTTCCCCATCCCTCACCCCTGTGCCTGTAGGAGTTACACCCCTAGGTGCTAACGTGGTGGTGGTGGCCGGTATCTCCCTTTGCCTGGCTGTGATTCTGGCTACTGTTGTGGTCACCGTGTGGAGAAAGCTTTGCCGGACCCCTCAGTGCAGCTCTGTACGCCGAGGCTCCATGCATTCCCCCGGGGGACGCAAGCTCTCCGATGAGGCCTCCATCTGTGCGCACAGCCTCCAAAGACCCAGCCTGTCAGACGGCCAGGGCCCACCAGGGGGCCTCGGGATGGGTGCAGGCCCGAAAGACAGGCCTCCCCTGGGCAGTCAGCCTCTTTCTCAGCCCCTGGTGGTACCTCTGTCACAGGATCCAGAAAGACTATCTCCCACAGGTCAAAAGATGCTGCCGCCCATATTTGGGTATGTATAGAACATGGTTTTACTCTGTGCATACACTTATATTCTGTCAACACTATTGTCAAACTCATTCTATCAGTCCTTGTCTCTCCAGGTACCGCCTGGCTCAGCAGCAGTTGAAAGAAATGAAGAAGAAAGGGTTGAAGGAGGCCACTCAGCTGTACCATGTCTCCTCGAGCCCAGTCCATGACACCTTGCTGGAGACATCTGCTTCACCTACCCAGTCGCCCGCTCCTACACCAACAGGGTTCACTCATTCTGGGCTTACCACCGGCACTGTCCCCCTGGGCCTCCAGGAGGAGGCCAACCTCAACCATTTCCATATTGCAGCTCCCTTGTCTGAGCCCAGAGCCCCATTGCAGACCGTGCCGGACAGACTGAGTCCCAGAGTGGAGCTGGTCCTAGGGCCTCCTGTTTCTGGTTATGCAGGTGGGGGAAGCTCAAAATGGCGTGACCGCACTGCTGACTGGGTCGAGATGGTGGAGAGGAGTGGGTCAGGAGGACTCAGAGGTGGAGTAGGAAACTCATATCAGAAGAATCCCAATTTCCGCCGAACTTCCAGTTTTAATGATACCAAACCCCAGCCCCCACCCTCTGCACACAGACAGTTCAGAGAAAGGAGCATGACTCAGGTTAACTATCCAACTTTAATTATGCCTTTAAATATATATTGTGGGTAGCATTATTTGCTATGATCTATATCAATGTGTGTCTGTTTAAGCACTTTATTGAGTTTAAGAATCACCACCATATAAATCCATTTACGTTGTCACTTCCAGGTGGCATCCCGGACCCTTCCTGAGGGAAGCAGTTGGACCAGAGGAGTCAGGGAGAGCCAACCGTACCCCCCCTTCCCCTCTTACCCCATTCCAGAGCATGGGGCCTCAGACTGGGCCAGGTCCAGACCCTATGGAACTGACCAGAGGATGCCCTGGACAGAGACAGCTGTTCCTTGTCACAACAGTGAACTCAAACACACAGGGACCAACACTAAAGCCATCTCTGTACCTGCGATACACAGTAAAGCAGACCTCGATGGCACTAGGGAAAGAGAGAGGCACAAGATTGGTGAGACTGGAGGTGGAGGTGGAGGGGGGATCTCAGGAATTGGTGGCCCAGCAGTGGGGCCTGTCAGTTCCCGTGGTGGGGATCACCTGGGTCTGGATCGTGCAGAGCGGGCGGAGCACAACTGGAACCGCCGTGGCCCATCGCCTATCCAGAGGAACATCCTGGCCCGGAAATTAAAGGAGGCCCAGTCCTGCTCTGGGGTCTCCGGCCACAAGGGGCGCCAGCGCAGCTCTACCTTTAGTGCATCCACCTCGGAGCAGAGGAAAGGTCGTTGCCGCTCTCTGCCAATGTCTGGAGACTACAGCGGCAGTGGTGGCTCTCCCTACGGGCTGAGTGAGGCCGAGCAGAGGATGATGGACCTAGACCTGTCCTCAACATATGTAGGGGAGGAGGAGTAGATCACACACACACACCACACACACACACACACACACACACACACACACTAATTCTAACCTTAACCCTAAACCCATGTCCTAACCCTAAATTAGTCCCTTGAAAAAGTGAGGATCGGCAAAATGTCCTCACTTTGGAGGATTTTTGTAATCTTTCTATCCTGTGTGTACACCCTCACTCACACACAAACACATACAGACTTACTGGTGAAGATTGTATGTTAAGGATTTGGGAAGTTTGCTGATCTTGGGAGAGGAGAGTAAAAAGTGAGAAAATAAGATAGGAGGACAATGAGAGACAAAGTGGTGAGATATTAGACATAACCATCTAATTTTAATTCACAATATTTCGTCTGCACATTTGTCTAAGCTAAAATGTTTTTTTCTATTTCAAAAATGTTTGTCTATTGTAAAATGTTTTTTCTATTGCAATTATGTTTTTGTATTTCAAAGTTTGCAAGACACTATAAAATGAAAATGTTTACTTGCCATATTAGTTCACAGTGTGCAGAATTCCTCTTTGATTGTATTGCCGTTGTCTGGACTTGACCACTGCCTTAATACCAGGCTCAAGTTTCTTTGTATATCAACTACTGTTTGTCAGAATACACTATTTGCCATAATAAGTCATATTTAACATGGTCTTCTATATCTGTATGCACTGTGACACCATGGACCCTATCAATGACAATATTCACAGCACTACAGACAACATAGAATGATTTTGTGTCAACCAAGAAACAATGAAATTCTTTCCGCATTTCAAGGCAAGCAGACTAACAGAAGGGAAGACTGTGTTATTGTCCTACACTGTTGAATAAGCTGTTTTTACGGTGCTGTGCAGTACTACTGTACAGTACAGTACTGTCCTGTAGTGAGAGCCATTGTCACTATGATGTAGTTTACTGTTTAGGGACTATTTGAATGTGTTGTTTAGACTGTATAATCCCTCCACCTTTTACAGTAAGTGGGATCATAAGCAATTGTAAAAAATTTCATGTATTTTCCACACAGCACATTAAAATATGTGACAGAGCTGTAGTATCCAGTTGTAATTATATTTGAGGACAATCAAAAATAAACATCAGGGAGGCATCATTATTGAAATGCTGTTTGTTTTATTGTTTAATTAATATCATGCATCCTAAATACCATTTATGGATAGCAAGGAAATATAAGATATTGAACTATCAACTTTTGATATTATCTTCAAATAATGAAGCAAGGGGGGGAGAGGAAAATAAAAAGAATGAAAACATGGCATAAAAAAAGCATGATTTCCTCCTGCCTCTGCCCTTATTATTTATGCTCATTCCATATTACATTAAGGAATCTGAAGCCTGGTGTTGTTATTAATTTTCCCATGCTCCACTGCCCATGCTGTCCAAGAAAACCAGGGGCCGCACCTTCATGGTGGTGTGTCTAAGGGAATACCAAAGGCCCTTCCAGGTCCCCCACACCACACCGTTGTCATACTGGCCCTTGTAATTCCCTCCATAGTAGAACTTTCCATTGAGGTTGGCTGCATGACATCTGAAGATAGAAAGTTCACACAGTATACATTGTTAAAGTAATAATCTGCGACATTTTCATATAAATAAATGTCTATGTATACCCAGTTCATGAAAGCTTTTACATTTGCTATATGTGCTGTTCTAAACACCTGGTGTCTGGTAGCTCTTTCCCAGGAAAAATCCTGTGGCGCACCAGAAGTGATTGTTAGATTGTTTAGAATAAATAGAAGAAGAACTAGGTAGTTAGCGTGTGCAGCAATAGTCACCGTGGTTGAACAGACAAAGAAAAGAGCGCCACCTACAAAAACTAAAACTTTATTTACAGAAAATCCAAGGAAAAGGACGTCACACTGTTTGATTGTGAAGTGATATCTGGGAAGTGCAGTGCAAAAACACAACAGCAATGACTGCTTAGCACCAAAGAGTTTCTCGCAGATTACCACTTTAAACAGGAAGAGGACATCACAGAAACAGCAGTGCTACTGCACACTAGGTTTGATTTGAAATGTCTCACCTGTTGAACCACCAGCCTGCCTTATTCTCCTGGGCACAGCTGCCCTGAAGGTAGCGGTCATTGTCCTGTCAATTACCACCAACATCATCATCATCATTACTATCCCAGTTATCATCTGCACTACCACCATCAACAACGTTATCAGAAATTTTACAACCATGGACTCCATAAAAATCCCATTTTAGAGTGTCAGGGGGATAGAAGACTAACCTGATCCCTGGTGCTGAACTGCATGCCACTGAGGCAGGCAGACCATTGCTCCACCATGCCCCCTCCTCCGGTCAGAGCATCTCCGGCACGCCCACTGTACACCCCATACCGGAGACGATACTTATTCTGGAATGGGTGTTAGAGCAAGTAATGTTTGTGGTGGATCACAGTTACTACTGGGGCCATAGATGAGTTCTGTAAAATTGTTTTTCTAACCTCCTCATCAGAGATCCTGAAGTTCTCATAAAATGCATGAGCTCTCTGGCCATCCCAGTCCATTAGATCTATCTTTACCAGGTTCTTGCCTTCAGACAAAACCAGAGACAGAATGAGAGAGAAGCGCTTTATGTCCTCTGATGTGTTGTATAGTATTGTGGTCAGATCCGGGCAAAAAGTATCTGCAAATGCTTTCTATGGTTTATTTTGTCCTACTTTTGGGGGTGGGCATAACCACACAGGACCATGCAATGAGTGGCAGAAAGTTTAGAGAAGAAAAAGACAGGAAAGTAAATTTAGTTGGAATCACTTTTGTATACCTTTCTGTGATTGACACAATCTGAACTGTCATCATGTGGTAAACTCCCAGCATCACCCATCTGGTACTTGAAGCAGGTTAAAACAAATACTAAGAATTTTTGCAAATACTATTTGACCCCTGTCTGATTGTTATATCAAAGTCGATACGAAAGAGGAATCTATAATTTATTATAAATTTAGGATTTTATCATTTCTAATTTTAGATGAGAAAGATTTTTAGATGTTGGGATTTTATTCATTGCTGGGAATGTGAACCGGACCTTCTGAGAGCAGAGAATGAAT
The DNA here is from genome assembly GCA_900302605.1 of Rondeletia loricata. Classification (NCBI taxonomy): domain Eukaryota; kingdom Metazoa; phylum Chordata; class Actinopteri; order Beryciformes; family Rondeletiidae; genus Rondeletia; species Rondeletia loricata. Next base: position 10,163 of record OMLI01101163.1, read on the forward strand.
GTGTTCATTCCCCAACCAAAACTCATCATTCCACAGTTTGAAGTCACCAAAGCCGTCTCTGTAGTCCACCCAGTCTCTAAAATAAGATGAGATGAGATGAGCTGTTACCTCACGTAAAATGGTAGTGTTATCTCTATCATGGCTTTGTGCAAGGGCTTTGGAACTTGTACTAATTTTACTTTCTCTTCTTTAAGTAAAATTGATTGTACCTGTTGAAGTCCACCTTTCCATGTCGTCGTCTCTGAAACACCGTCCAGCCTCCTCCATCCTCCATGTCACAGTAGGCCAAAAATGGCTCCTGGTCTGGTTTGGGTCTGATCCGGTAGAAACCACTTGGTGGTCTCAGCCTGTCATACAGCTCGGAACAGTCTAGAAAGATGGTATTTAAAAGTACAGGCCTTGAAGATTGCTAATTAACACCCTTAGTATGGTAAATCATATTATATTTCATGTAGCATATTGTAGTGCATATTGGGTGAATTCGGGTAATCTGGGACACTGGGTAATGTGGGACACTTACGCTCCAGTGTGTTTATTTCCTGTTCTAACAAAATCTAGTCAACAGGACTTTAGGTTTAGCATGGATGTCATGTGACTGAAATCACATGACTTCATGGGGGTGATGTCACAGGAAGGGGCAGGGCACTCCCCTGGGTATTGCATGACAAGGTCAGTGACATAGGATTCATGTTAAGGATATAAATCTGTCATAAATAAGACAATGTTCCTAATTGTTATCAAATCATGTTTGTGATCTATTCAAGCAACAAAATATGCATTAAAGTGTTGAAAATGTGTTTTAGTTTTTTCCCCCAACATTTTTTTTGTTGTCCCACTTTATCAAATATGATTGAGAATGTGGGACGGCATGCTTTGGGTAATCTGGGACAGTCATTTACATTCTTAAAATGGGGGAATATGCATTTAGGGACTTCCTGAAGTTGCATACATAGTTATTCAAGGTTTATAAGTCTAATGCCGGTAGACAATGTTCTGTAGGGGGAGAGCCGGGTCTAAAGTAACGGAGGGCGAAAGTAACATGCGCATTTTCTCGAAAACGACGGGAGCTGCAATGACGTGGTTACTTGCGCACGTGCATATAACAGTGCACGAGCTTCATATAAAATGTCAGCGCTATCGGTGCACGTTTGGCTGAGCTACCGTCGGAAAACTTTTTTGCGCAAGGTACGTCAGTTGTAGAATTGTGTTTACTTGTTTAAGTTTGCAAACATATGTAATTTTCTTAACACATCTAGTGACTAAATGACAGCATAGGTTTCAAGTTTCATGCCAGCAAGTCTTGGATGCTAGCCAGGGAGAAGTGACAGGAGCGAGGGGACGGACGGAAGTAACGTCCCATGGAGGGA
>OMLI01101173.1:0-10549 GCA_900302605.1 Rondeletia loricata
TACTTCAGCCGGCTGACCCGGGACGGGTCAAAGGTCAGCCGCCTCCACGGCTTCGCCTACGACGCCGTCTGGGTCGCCGCTAAAGCTCTGAGCCGAGCGATGGAGGCCGCGAAACGCAGAGAGAAATACGACATCCGGCGAAACGTCACCGTCACCGAGGAGGAGGAGCTGGAGAAGATGCTGCTGGACGCTCTGGAGCACACACAGTTTGAAGGAGTTACAGTAAGACTCAGTACTGCTGTAGGTACTTCTACTGTCACTGGATAATACGTAAAAATGTAAAAAAAGTATAATTCTTTAGGCCTCACAGCTGTTGAAGTATCAATCTATTAGTCTGTATTGAAGTGAAATGGGCCAGTAACATGGTACTGGTAACGGTGTAGTAGATATGTGGTGTTTATGTGATATATAGGTTTTTAAAGTGCTGTATTCTTTGTAGGGTCCGGTTCTCTTCCGAAACGGGGAGCGAGTGACGTCGGTCGAACTGAGCCAGTTTCAAGGTGCTGCAAGTGTCTGGCTGTTGTAAAGTTGGTATTCTTATGTACGCAGGTTCAAGTTCCTTTTATCGGTCTGTCCGGTCGACACTTCAGTCAGAGAGCTTCCCTCCTGTAGCTTCATAATGTCGACCGAACCACAACAGACATTTTACTTTGACATTTTAGGTGTTAGCAGGTTGAACACTTCACCAGGGTTATTATAGTTTGGGACTTTTCATTGGTTTTTTTATACAGTTTTCAGTTTCTATTTCAATTTCAGTCACTTTTCAGTTTTCAGTTGAGTCAGGTTTCAGTGTGGCTGTGGTAGTTTAGTTTCAGTTCTAGTTTTGGTATTTTTTAAAGGTGTAAAGTTGACCCACTCTGTTTCCAGCAGCAGACTCAGCAGAATCTGACTTCAGACCAGTTAGCTCCAATAATCCCAGACAGACTGTGATGTTTTCTCCAAACTGTTCGATGGCGCTGGCGCCTCCTCCAGAGCAGCAGAGGATCATGGGTTCAGTTCAGACAAGATCGTTTTAGTTCAGGTTTAGTTTTTCCCTTTAGTGTTGTTTTTGTTTTCATTTGAGTTTATGAAAACATCTAGTTTTCATCTTAGTTTTACTTTACGATAATAACCTTGATTGATTGATCCCTTGCATTACAAAAGCAAACACAGTGCTGTATGTGTGTGTGTGTGTGTGTGCGTGTGTGTGTGTGTGTGTGTGTGTGTGTGTGTGTGTGTGTGTGTGTTTCCACAGGAAGCAGCGATGTGTTGGTGGGTCAGTTCAGCTCCTCCACTCAGCAGCTCAGACTGCTGAGCCACATGGTGAAGTTTAAAGGTTCGAGTCACATCAAACCTGCTGCTCAGTCTGTCAGTATCGTTTCCATTAACCGATGCATTAACCCTCCGCTGTACCAAAGACTTGTGTTGGAGATCAGTTCGATGTTGTTGCAGTTCCTCCTTGTCACCAGTAGAGGTCGATAAAGGTCACAGATTGCTTCATGCCCCTTTAAAATAGTATTTCTTCTTCATTTTAACTTCCAATCCAAGTGTCATTTTGTTGCCGCTAGTGGAGTGATCTGCTTTATTCTGCCTTGTTTCAAGATATTGACTCTTTGTTTCTTAAAATTTCGTGACACAAGTGAAACTGTTTTGGGCTTCAGTGGAATTATCTCATCCCATTTACAAGATCTTTCACTCGTTTTAAGAAAAGTTCTATTTTAAGACTGAATATGAGACTAAATGACTTAAGATGGACATTTGTTTCAGTGTAGCGCGAGTTGCCTCCTTAGAGATCTACTTGGATGTTAGAGGAAAGTGGGTGAGCTAAAGCAGTCACATGTAATATCACTCACACTACTGATTCGTCCCGCAGGTTCAGGACCGGCTAAAGACCAGATCGTCGTCCGTCTGCAGCGAAGGCGCGTCGGTCCGGTTCTGTACGGCGTCGTGTCATCGGTCGCCGCCCTAACCGTCATCGTCACCCTCGCCATCCTCTACCTCCACGTCAGGAGCCGCAAACACTGGTACACTTCCTGTCAAACCAGACTCATCTCATATCTCATTCAGCGATGTGATGGTAAACTATGGTGGAATTGATTGAGACTCTTCTCCACACTCAAAGCCACTTCCACTGAGGTCAGCGGTAGAATACGCTTCAATTCCTATAGATCACCAACACCAGCAATACAATACACGCAGCCAACAGTGAGGAGGTCAAGGGTCAGAGGTCACAGCACCCTAGAATGATCATGGATGATAGAGGAAGTGAAAGGAGAAGACGTGAGAGCCAGGTGGAAAAGGTAGGGAGGATTTTTTGGGTGGTTTTGCTGACGCTCTCCGCTCCGTCCGGTTCCCAGGCTGCTGAGGACGGACGCTCAGCCCCGGGACGAGCTGCTCCTCCTGGGCCTCCTGCTCTCCTCCTCCTCCATCCTCCTGTCCGGTCTGGACGGAGCCTCGCTGTCCGACCGGGTGTTCGACCTTCTCTGCTCCGTGAGTTCTTCAGCTGGCTGTATTCACATGCACGGGCGTAGATTTGGGGGGAGACGGGGTGAAAATGAAGCCCTTCCTCTTGTTGCCTTTAAAGGTATTTCAACAACAAATCAGACGGCCACATCAGGCGTTCAGTTTATCATTGTCTTACTGCATTTCACATTGACTAATAGTTATCTTTAATCTCTCTCTCATACCTGAAGAGTTTCTCATGTAAATTTGTCTCTTTTGTTTCAGATTTGTCTATGTAAGTTGTATTCAGGCTGCTACTGTTCCCACAGTGTGTCAGTGTGATTTGCTGCCCAGAGTTTTATTAATCATTATTAATCATTTCCTGTTCTGAACACCCGGTGTCTGGTAGCTCTTTCCTGGGGAAAATCCTCTGCTGCACAGGAAGTGATGCGTTTTACGTTTCCGGTTTGTTTGTAATCAACAGAAGAAGAACTGGGTAGTTAGCATGAGCAGTGATAGCCACCATGGCTGAACAGACGAAGAAGAGAAACTCAAACTGCATCAACAGACAATCCAAGCTCCGCCCACACTGTTTGATTGACAGGTGATCTCTGGCAAGTGCAGTGCAGAAACACCACAGCAGTGAGGCTGAGTGACAAAGATGGAGACTAAATGTATTTGGTGGAGATTCCTCTTGTAAGGAACTGGCTCCCGTCACTCATCTATCCTCATGCCAAAAATGTATCACCATGAATTGTTAGTTGTGTTTGGTGTCACACTTTATTGAACCGTGTATGATTACACCTCCTCCTGCAGGCTCGTCTGTGGTTTCTGTCAGTGGGACACACGGTCGGCTTCGCGGTGCTGTTTGCCAAAACCTGGAGGGTTTATTCAGTCTTCAGCAGAGCCGGGACGAAGCAGAAGGTAACTCCAAATTAAAATGTCTCCATTTTATTCTAAAATAAAAAGCAGCAAATATGATGGTGCTGACTTTCTAAATTAGCTTTGTATCAATTCAACAGGTATCAAAAATTCACCAAGTCAAGGTTATAATGTTTAGATACATTTCTAAGCAATGTGTACTGCAGTATACAAGAGGACTACAAAATATACACTGACTGTACAAACTAGAACCACCTTCTTAATATTGAGTTACCTTCTATCTTTCATGTTGTTTGAAGATTACTTTAAGCTTCTTTAAGCTTCTTTAAGCTTCTCTGCTTCCTGACTGAAGTGGATTTAAAGTCACAATGAAAACAAAATTTTTTTTCACCTTGTTAGTTAATTTCCCATGTCATAATATACACCTGTTTAACAATAAATGCCCCAAAATTACATAATTTTTATTTTCTTGTATTTTTATATCAAAGTCCCATTACATTTACTTCCTGGAAAACAGTGTGGTGACATCACACTGTACCAGGAAGCGTAAATAAAAACTCCAACCAATAAAGCATCACAGATTTTTGAACAGCCCCGCCCCTCCGCTCCTCCCATCCAATAAAACTGCCTTTCTCTCCCTAACTGATCTCCCATTGGTTTACACTTCTGAATGATCCCTCCCCGCGTTATGTCCCGCCCCAACATCCTGTTTCAACAGGAAATACGTCAAATTCAGGAAGTAAGATGCTCTCAAAATGCCGTTTCATTGAGACTTTGACTGATGAAATCAGTCAGTGATCAGAGAATCACCTGGATTCACCTGATCAGTCTGGTCCATGGAGAGAGCAGCTCATCCTGATATTTTGTACATTCAGTGTATATTTTATGATTAATGCCATTTTTACCACATTAGATGTTGAAGCTACATACTGTACTTCATTTGATTTTATTTGAGTTATTTTGGCAAAATAACATTCAGTACATAAAAACACAGAAATACACACATGGATAACTTTAATACATTGATGCATACATGAGCAACAAAATACTGAATACAATTTTGCTCTCTGTATCTCTCTCTCTCTCCATCTCCGTCTCCGTCTTCTCTCCGTCTCCGTCTCCGTCTCCCTCAGCAGCAGGGCTGCTCGGGCCGACCAGGCAGGCTGGTGGCTGGGATGTTTCTGCTGGATGTGTTTGTTTTAAGCTCCTGGCAGATCCTGGACCCTCTCAGACGGGTGGTGTCAGAGCACAGCTGGGAGGTAACGATGAAGTAGCTTTATCACATATGAAGATCTGTTTTGGGACAAAATGTTATTATCTGATTATTTAATATTGAATATCCATATCATATTAAGGAACACACATTCACCATTAATTGGTTGCTTATTGACATACATATTGGTCCCTTATTAGCAGTTCAGCCCTCAGTAGCCTCCTAATTACAGTCAGTAGTTGTTGCACATTAGTTTGCTTTGCTCAGTATGGGGCTTATAAAGGAACTTATTCTCCTTCAGTGAGGCTTTCTGAATAACTTTTATTCATATGAACCAAAACTAGAGGCGTCAGTAAAGCCCAATAACTCCAAATGAAGTCTCGTGCCTCCGATTCTAACGCAAAGTCTACTCTGTATGTCACATTGTGAGCCACCGGGTCGATCTGGAGGGAAATCTGCTGGATCGCTTTACGGCACAAAACAGGAAGAGGGCGCTGTTCTTCCAGAGCGGAGCTAAAGCTTTCAGAGTTTCTGGAGACGCTACACATAGCACCTTTAATATTTGGAAACGAGAACAGAACGGTATAGTGATCAGGGAGACAGTCCTTCAACCAGACGACCCGGGTTCAAACCCCCCACCCTGCTGAAGTGCCCTTGAGTCCCTACCAGCTCCAGACCCTGACCTCTGACCTCTGAGGAATAAAGTATGACATTATTTCATTCAAGTCAAGGTGTTTTTCAAATGAGGGAGACCTCATTTAGGAATAAACCCCTTCATGTTGTGTGTTCCAGAGTGACGGCGGTGGGCCGGATGTGAGCGTCAGGCCGTACTCAGAGCACTGCAGCAGCATCAACATGGAGCTGTGGCTCGCCGCTGTCTGCGGATACAAAGGACCTCTGTTGGTGAGTACAGAGCGGCCTGCACAATTCATTGGGTATAATAGTACACTGCGATTTTTGTTTCTACAATGAATAATCATAGAATACTGACACATTGGCAATACTGAAAGATTTAACTTAGTCTTCAAACATGAAACCGCAGAGAAAGAGGAGGGAAGCCGCACATCACTAAACATCGAAAAGAGACAGAAAAGTATTTTATGATTCCAGGCTCCGCTCCCGAAATGTGCAAAGGTGCAACATTTTTACAAATGTTTCGATATTACAAGAAACTGAAGATGTAATATTGTCTGCTGGTTCATAAATCCCACAGAAAGACTGTTCTGCCTCTTTGATGTTTAGTAGTGAGCGGCTTCCCTCCTTTCTCTCTCCAGTCGCTGCCAGTTGAAACCTAAGAACCAAACCTGCTGCAGGTGTTTAATTAATTATCTAAATTTTAGGCCTTTAAAAGTATTTTGTTTAATTTAACCTTTATTTATTCAAACGTCTAAAATCCAGTTCTTGAGGTATTTTTCCACCATGTGATTTACTTTACTAAACACAGTTGGACTTAATGTCCCTGAACTATTAATTTGCTGCTGTCCTTTCTCTTATTCTGCACATTTATAGTTTCAGAACTTTCATCAGCTGTTCAGTCAGAAACAGGCAGATTTAGCAGCTTTGTTTATTTATTTTGGTGGTAAATTGATCTTAAATTCAATTCCAGGTAGCATTCAAAAGTCTTAATGCGTCTTTGTGAAACCTGCAGACTGTGCTGACAGTTTCCTCTACAGTTTGGGAATATCAAACATGCCTCATGTTTTTCCCTCAGGGTCTCGGATGTTTCCTTGCCTGGAACATCAGGGCCGGACAGGAAGTGCACCCTGCCGCCCGCAGGAAGCACCTAGCGCTGAGTATGGGTGCTGTGACGCTGTCCAGCGGCCTCGGGGTGTCGGGATCCCTGCTGACGGCCCACAATCCTCCTGTTCAGTTCTGTCTGACCGGCCTGGCCATCCTCTCCTGTAACACCTTCATCCTGGTCTGGCTGTTTGGACCAAAGGTGAGCGTGTTGCTTCGCCTGATGAGATGCTCTTCGCTTGCTCCTCTCAGATTCTGTGTTTTTGGATACTCTGCAGCGATGGTAGCCTCGAGGTTAGAGAAGTGGCTTTGTCACTGGAAAGTCGCAGGTTCAAATCCCTCTGGAAAAATCTGTGCAGGGAAACTGAATGCGTAACGCTCTCCACATCATTTGTTCGATCATCCATGTGTCACACGCAAAATCTCAGACACCGCTGATCCGATTTTTTCAAAACTCACCGCTGCGTTCGGCATTCAAAATGACACTGATTGGCCCACGAGGGAACGACAGTTACAGCTCAAAACAAGGAGACGTGTTTGTTCCTGACTGGCCCAGACGGGGGGAAGACATGTTTACTGTTGCCTTGTTCCTTTTTAGCTTCTGTACGTCAGAGCCAACAGCAGAGAGTTGGAGCAGACGTCAGAGCTGCAGTGCGACGCTGAAGAGGTCAGCAGCTCTGGAGCAGAACAGCTGAGCAGTTTAAACCAGCAGCTCAGGAGACGGACGACACAGGTGAGGATGGACGAATGAAGGCTTTCATTCCAAAATGAGACACTCGCCTTTTCAAGAATCTGACAAAATGATCGCTGGCATGACAGTAAAACTGATTATTAATGTAAGGAACAAAATGTATTGACTGATTCTTCTGTAATGTTTTTGAAAAGCTGCTATACAAATAGTTTTTATTAATTGAAGTTATTAGCTATCATGAACCCTTTACTTGCACACTAATGATCTTTTTGTTTTAAATATTGACCAATGAACATTAGGTAACTTTTTCAAATGGAAGTATAGTATTTTTAATGAAACCAAAACGCAAGTAAATGCGTTCTGTTTGTTTGTTTTTTAAAGGGTAAACATCTTGTGCACTTCCAGATATGCCAAGCCGAGTTTTTCTGCTGAATTAATTTGGTTTCTCTCGAAAAATGCATTCTTAATGTCACTGGGACTTCCTGGTTGAATAAAGTTTAAATAAATTCACTTGGGCACTAATGCAGTTTCTTCTGTCTCTGCAGCTTGATGTAGAAATAGAAACCATCATCATGCAGCTTGGTGAGATGTCGGAGTCGACTTCTCCTGATTCGAGCCACACCGATGCAGAAATAAGCAACGATGACGGTAAACATGACACGATACAACAGACCGAGGACAACGTGTCCTCTTGTGGACTCTTTTTTTCAAAACACCTTATAGTACCAGAAGAGCATACCGTACATTAGTACGGTTGGCCCCAGTGGGAATGGAACCCCTAACCCTGGCAGTGTTAGTGCCTTGCTCTGCCCGTTCACCTGCCTCATACACAGAGCTTACACCAGGAAAGAGTCTTTGTCTCCGTGTTAAAGCTGCACTAGGCAATTTCACACGCTGGCAGCGAGAGGTAACCGTTTGAATTGTGAGGACTTCATTACCCAGAAATCCTGTAAGGTGACTTCAGTAAATAAAATGTATTCTCCTACACAATAAACAAACATGGCCGTCCTGCAGCTTAACAAGCTAATTTAACAAACTTCATTTAAACAAATGTTAGTTATGATGGTTAGTCTGGCTAACTACAAACATGTAATAAAAGTGCATGTGTAAATACTGACTGACAAAACCTTTTTCCCGTCATGTTGAGAAGGTTAAAGGTCATTAGTGTGTTTCCCCCCCCCAGCAGGTGAAGTCAGATCCCTGCTCAGGAAGCCGATGGACTCGACCCACGTAGCCGAGACTTGTTTTGAGGACAGAAACTCTGAGATGAAATGTTCCAGACCAGAGGACATCAACTCTCCTGAACAGTGAGGCCAAAGCACATACACACCGACACAGAGCTCCGTACATTAACATCGGTTTCACAGAGGTTTTCTAGAATGATCAGATGTGATAGAGAAGTGCTAGGAAAAGCAATACGAGTTGAGGACAGAGGCAGAAAGACCAGAGCATATTAGATCAAGTAGGAAATGGGGTTGTGATTCTCAGGAAGAGCAGGGTGACCAGACGTCCCGTTGTCCTGGGAAATGTCCCCGGATTCCCCTCTATCCAGACGGCATTAGTATTACCAAGTTTACCTCGGAGCAACAGGAATGTTATCGCCTCCGGAACGAACATGTCAGTTAACTCTGACGTCCTGGGGTCATTTTCATCCGGTGAACCACAAAGCTCCCCGGATTCGCTCCCAAAAAATCTGGTCACCTTATTAAGTAGGTGAAAGTATTCAACCCCCTTCATTTTACTTACTGGGGCAACTGTATAGTTAATGACATGATATTCAATTGAATGTAGTTTTCTGATGTTTGTCTTATGATTACATTGTAAGAGAAGTTCATCTATGCTTCCATTGGTCTTATAAACTACTTATACATCATAATGCACTTCAAGCAAAGTGTTACTGATTTTACAAACTGTATGTGTGGTGTTTCAGGTCTTTATGTTACGGTTTGTCCCTCCAGGGTGAGGCGAAGGCTGTCCTTACAGCTGCCGATCCTCCACCATGCCTACCTGCCCGTCGTCGGCGGCGTCAGCAGCAGCCGCTCCAGTCTGTTCGTCTCTCGGGACTCAAACTGCAGCCGTGTCTCTGCTGATTCGGCTGAACTAACACCGGATCTGGCAGAGTCGGATGAAGACGTCAGGCTGTGATCGGAGAGGAGCTTTTCTCTCTGCTGGTAACAGAGAGCCAGAGGTCAAAGGTCGCAAGAAGCGTTGCATCATTCTGGTTACTATGCAACACAAAGTTTGACAATATATAAGCTATCTATATAAATAAACTTGACTAGCTAATTAGCTAGCTAACCTGAAGTAATAAAGGGGATAATGTTGAAAATCAAAATGGAGCAGAGGAAGTTAGTGATGTCTCTGCTTGCTGTTGAAGAAGAGGATGAGGAGGATGAAGGTTCATGACGTCCTGCTGGGAGGACAGAGACCCACAGGTTCATCATCTGGTCCAACAGCTGCTGGATAGAGCCTGTAAAGCAATCCTGACCCGGTGGCTCACAATGTAAAATACAGAGTAGACGGTCTCGTTGTTTACACTTATTCTACTAATTACATTAAAATTAATGCACTCATATTTATTGATGTTAACATGATACACGTATCACCTTTAACTGTGACAAGCAGAGCTACCATGTTGGAAAAACACGTAGCTGGCTGTAGCGGGCTCGTCTGTCTCGTCGTCTGTCTCCTCGTCTGTCTCGACTCTGACGGCATTTTTGTTGCAAGTTGCATCTAAATGGTGAATGACACCCAGCAGCGTCTCCCATAGACCCAAACAGCAGCAGGAAAATGCCACCAATGCTAGAGAACATTTGAAATGATACATGATAAAGTTTCCCAATTTTCCTCCAAAATACACAAGAATTTGATCAACCAGAAATACGTCAAATTACAAAAGTATGAAATGTTGTTTACCACAATAAAAGTTGGAGGAACAGGAATGTTGTGCGGACTTACTTTGATTTTTGCATCGCTGGTTGACGCCAAGGTCAATGACAGGGTTCCTACACAGGTCTGGGGAAAGAATTTGGTCATTTCAAGGTCTTGATAAGTTTGAAAATTATGGGAAAATATTGTTGTACTGTCCTGATATACAACTGCACATTTTCCCAGTCATCTCACTTATTCTGAAAGTTAGTAGAGGCAAGATGACTATCAGTGTAAATTATACTGAACACCAGATAATAAATCTAATCGAGGAAGTAAGGTCTGGAAAAGTCTGGAATTTAAAGATGTAAAGTGTAGGAACCCTGCAATGAGGTTTGCAAAACATGTTCTTACTTGCATTATGAAAAAGTAAAATATTCCAGACAGGAGTTTAAAAGGGGACACCTTCAGCCCACACTCCATGACAGACAGCCTGGAGGACATTATAACTGCATCAGAACTGTCAGTTATTTTATCTTATCTACTTTACTTGTTTGCAAGTAAATGCACTTGTATGCATTTGGTTTTTGTCTCCTCTGATGAGTTTTAAAGGCCCTATATGTAAATTGTTACTCTTACTGACACCAGTGGCCATGAGGGGAACTGCAGTCAGTCTCTTACACGCGCTCCTGGCTCCTGCGTGTCCCGTGTGTGTGTGTGAGAGGCAGGCTCGGGAA